>JAPERM010000427.1:0-33768 GCA_030411635.1 Fusarium sp. MBC 119 | reverse complement strand
AGAAAAATATAGCTTAGATAATAATATTAATAGACTTATAATAGAAATTAAAAAAAAAGCTAGAAAGACTAGAGGAGCTAGAAAGATTAATATAGCTAGAAAGATTAAAATAGCTATAAAGGGCTAACTAATAATAAGTTAAAAGGCGACTTATAGGACTATACTTATATTATTAAAAAGGTTAATCTATTAAATAGCGTGAGTTAACTAAAGGTTTCGGGGAAATTCATAAGGTTTAAGAGGGAATTATAAGTTAATAATATATAAGGTTTATAACATAGTAGCTTGAATATAATGTTTAATTTTCTTATTTCACTAAGATAATAACTTCTATTCCCTTCGATTAAGTAACGACTTTTCAATTACACTACACAATCCACCTCGTCAAGATGGCTCATATTACCAAAGCCTCAGCTCTCCTTCTCGCCTGCATGTTGCCGTAAGCAAGCTATTTTAACTTAATTCGTGTGCTAGATATACTAATTGTGCTTATAGCTCGACGTTCGGATGGTTTTGGATTGTCTGTGGAGGTTATGAAGGCACGGAACTTTATGTTCAGGCCGATGGAGTGTGCGGCAACACGGGTCAGGAGGGTGCAAAGTTTACACTTCGCGGGGGTCATGTCGTCAGGGCTGATTAGAAGCCTAGGTAGTAGCCTTTGAATAATATCAGCAATCTGTGGTCATCATAATGATTTATTATCTTTACGGAGTTGGGTTCTAACTTGTTGGCCCGCTATATAGGCTATGCGAAAGATGCAGACCCAGCTCTTCATGAGCTACTACTATCGGATTCACGATAACTGCCGGATCTAGTCACGAAGGCCTTGCAAGTTCTCATTGATAGAATGAAGGGCAGGTTCAAGAAATTGCCGATGGACGAGAGCAAGAACAGAATGGAAAAGAAGCGAAGACCCAACTCAGCCACTTACATCGGCACATATCAAAAATAATACTGCCGCTGTCTTGATATCTAGGGACGAGTACATAGCTCCATGATGGCATGTGTTATCATCTCCCGTTCTGCTGTCAGCCCTCAGGATGGAGCAGCAATTTGCTGCATAGTCATTCACAATCATTTCTTACACTGCAATTCCAGCCCCGGCGAACACCCCCACGTCTTTGCTTGGAACCTTAAAATGCAAATTCAGGTTTTAGTTATGGAATCTCAAGTGACTAATCTATAGCGTCCCATTACGGACACCAAAAAGGCATGGATTATCAGGACGAAAATCGACACCGAATAGTTCAGAATTACAGAGGTGCGAAACGCAGTCTCATGTAGACTGAAAGTGGTGGGCTCTTTAAATACATTGCTGCTGATGATAAGTGAGATTGTCATGGGTTCGATTCCACTTGTGTTCTTTATAACAAGCAAGCCGTCAGTCGACAAACCATCCTCGCAGCTGCACTCAGAATAGCTACACTAATCTCTCGACTCAAGGAGAGCAACCCTTGGCTGATATCAAGCTAGTGCTTTATGTACCCCTTCATTAAACTCATGTCTATCATCCCGTTGACTCAGCAGGTGTCCTAGTTGGCTGTTCAGTGAACAAAAGTCTCAGGATCTATACTCTAGCTTTCACGACGCAGATCTTAGACAGACGCCCAATATGAGGCCTTGCTCTTCTGGTAGATGGCGGTTATAGATTTAGTATGAGATTTCTCCTCGTAGACGCTATGCTAGTATGTAGAGCACTATTAGAATCATAGTCGAAATGTCCTCTACCATAACTGACTCCCAGTTGCGTCGCTGCCTCCTACTGCTTTTACCCTAGTTGTCCATTCATCCACCTTATGCTCCTCCTTATTATACTTGGTTAGTACCTAATGCTTATCCTTAATTGTCCTATTGCGGGTTAGATACTAATAGCTCTTATAGTCAAAGCACGCATATATCTCTAGTTCCGGGATTAGTAGGGTTGTGGTCTAGATCCGAACCATGGCCTCTCAATTACACCCTCAGGAAGCGCTCTTTCTTCCCGCCGTTTCCAGAACAGAAACATTCATTTGCAGAGCTTTGAACATATCAAATCTATGACTCGTTGACGTGAGCCACTACGCATGCATGCGTGTCTTTGGACAAGAGGCTATCCTGGGTATTGCTTGCTCTGGCTACTCTTTCTTCGCTTGTATTCTAGATAGTCATCGACACCACACTGATTCTCGCTACTCAACAACTTCGGCATGGCCGACACGCCCAGTCCCACACTCCAGATCATCAACGCGGGCAGCGGAGACGCGTTGGTGCTTGGGTATCCCATTCCTAATCCACTTGTTCTTAATCAGCGCGTGAGCAGATTCGTGATCCTCGATGGCGGCCCTTTGAGCGCTTACTTTCAAGGTAGCGCGGCGAAGTCCAGGATATTTAAGGCAGAATCCTAACCAAAATCCAGAGCATGCCCTGAGACAAAATTCGTCGCAGGACCTGATAAGATCGCCGGAAAAGAACTCAATGTGACATCCTAAGGGAAATTTGAAGAAAGGTGCAGAATGAAGTCCAGTGAGAAAAAGTAGAAGACTATACATGTACATAGCATATAACCTACCTAACTATATGTGATGTCTGTAGTGAGAAATTCTTGAAGAAATTAACATAGTAAGGAGACTGAATCATACATATAACCTTGCAACGATTCAAGTGGCTAAAGATGTCAGCTTGGATATATTACTTCAAGCCTGAAGGACAAATAGCACAACATGGATCGTTTCCGCTTTGGTTCCTTTCCGTCTAGATACCGTCAATCTTGCTAGCGCCCCAAGCCACCACCGCAACAGCAGAACCGCCGAAAGAAGCAACCATCCCTGCAGCAGCTGAGTATAACACCTTGTGCCCCGTGAGGATGGCGTCAACACCGCCTTGCAACAGCTTGACAATGAAATCTTGTTCATTGCTCACCCCGAACACGTATTTTTGCTCCTCGGGGACGTAAGCGACTGCCAAGCATGAATCATCGAGGTAGGCAAGTGCCGGAGTCTCTGCTGTGAAGGTACGCTGCTGCCCTCCAACCTGCCACACGAAGTTTGTTTGGTCCGGTCGAGAGAATATACCCCATTCCGATGTACCGATAGAGAGGGATCCTGTTATGTTTTGGTCAGGGAGATCGGGGTGCTCCTTTGGGTGTCCACTGATAGTGAACTTGACAACGAATGATCCTCCTTGTCCTCCATGCAACCCAAATCCATCTGTGGCAAGGAGGAGCTCCGCTATCTTCGCACCGCGAAGCTTGTGGTGCTGACCTTCGGTGATGTCAGACAGATTGAAGGTATGGGGAAAGGTAATGCCATTCGGATAGCTGATATGAGCCCAGAATCCCGAAGGGACGTCCTGTTTGATCTCATCGACCGTGAAACTCATCCCCTCTGGCAAAGCAGAGAGGTAGAGGGGAATGGTCATTTTACCGATGCCCATTGTGAATGGCACCTGGAGTTGGACTTGGCAAGGTTGAGAAAGCGTGTGAGAGTTTGAACAAGAGGTGGATGATGGAAAGTGGGAAGAAAGACTCAGAGCTGTTAGAGTTCTCTTAAATGCTATTACTTGTGGGCGGTGAAACATGGATGGTAGCCGGCAGGATAAGCGAAGAATTTCCTCCGGTGCTTGTTACCTATATTGCATTTTCACTCCAAACCCGTCGAAATGTGGCTACCTGAAGGTGGCAATGTTATGCAGCGCTGGCACGCAAGTAAAGACCTACATATCTTTGTTGTGGAGGGGTGTGCTATGATTGGAAGAGTCGCTGCCACTCGACAGTACCGTACCTGTGTGGCTGGCTGAAACTCAGAATAGAGCCAATAAGTCTTCTTTAGGTTGCTTGGTTCACTTTAGCGTGGCGCTAACTGCCCCTTCTAACTTGAAGGTTGTGATCATAGGAAAATCTAGACTAACGTTAGCAGCTGCAGCATTCCGGAACAGATGTCTAGGTCTGAAATCGTACGATCGCTATGTGGTTAGATCATGCAGACACCGTGACCAGAAACGTCCACACTGACTTTGACACCCTCTACACCGACCCAACGCTCATCCTAATCACTAGTCCGTCCTTTGTTCTGCTAGAATAAACGGCCCGCTTGGTGGTGGGGGCAGCGGCAAGCGCAGAAGCATCCTGATTAGGCATCGTGCACACTGACCAAAACCCTGCCCCACTCGCCCACGCGCGCTGGGCGGCCCGCATTGACGTTGCCTGCCATTCCAGGCGGACATGCTGCGATGACTACATTGTAGCCAGCCAGTGTATCGTAGTTGTAAATATCATTATCGTAGGCGGTGTCATGGTATAGCAGGTTATGCGCCTTATCGAGCATGAGGCGTGATGGCACCAGCTCGATATCGGATACTTGCTGTAGATATAAGGATGCGTGAAGCCTGGCCTTTTGTTTGTGAGGCCTGTCACTCGAGTTAGATAATGATGGCTCAAAAGCTATTGTTTCCCGAGACTTCAAGACCGGAGGGTTTACACTAGATGGTGTAACGTTAAACATAGCGTCGGGTATATCCATGTTTGCCATCTGGGGGAGGGTCTCCTAGGTACCGCTTTTGGTATCATCCAATGCGTCTAGGCGTTGTTAGTATGATTTCTACCATCTATAGTCTAGATGTGGTTACCTCAATTTCTCCGAACTTCTACTTGTGTACATTTACCTGAGGTAGCTAATATAGTGGTTTTCATATTTGTTGGCCAAGCGTGCGCGGCTAGACTCTTGTCTCTAGGAACTATTGCAGGTTCCAGGCTATGTAAGGCGTTAATATTGCAAATCTCCCTCTTAATATACAACCCGGAGGCTGAAGGCATTGTGTTAATTGCTGCTAGGAGGGTTTGATTTAGTTTGTGATCCTTTAAGCTTAGTCTTCTCTTATGATAAAATGGTTAAAAACTATAGTGGATTTGAACAAAGATATTATCTAACAGCTGAATATCTGATCTATAAGATTGTGTGGATTTTGACGAGTTAAGGATATGCAGCTATGATATATCCCGTATTTATTATGAGATGAAATCCGAACTTTTTCTTCTCCTCAAGGAATGGTCACCCCTTAGCTGCGGTCGCCAGCCTCACCCGCTTGTAATCTGACTGACGTCAGAGTCGAAATGGAGCAGCCCGATATTTAGTTTAATCTACAAGAGTGATAGAGACGACACAAGTTAAGTGAAAGATTACCTGTTGCTGCTGTTTTCTCATGGTGAGTGCAGGTGTAGATCCGGATGGGGGACTACGGGGCTGAAGGTAGAGGATCTCTCAACTGCATCCCGGGGCTTCAAGGGCACCCGAAGAAAGCTAGCATCGGGTATGGATCAGCCGATCCAATAGAGCTGCCTTTCCTCAACCAGGCGAATCTTGCGCTCTCTCATCGGGCGAAAACATGGCTGGGCTCTGGATGTTGCACCCCGAAATTCCACTAGCCATTCTTAGCTGACACATAATATAGCACAAAATGCAGATTTGCTCTACATAGGAGCCTGCCTCTCACCCGGCCAGGCTCCAGTGTTAACAGTGGCATGCGATGCGGCGACCGGCTGGCTACATAGATAAGACATGAGGGAATTGACATCACGTGCCCAGCATCTGTTCAAGAAAGATCCACTGCCAAATCAGTTGTGGGAACGAACTAGAGCGGCGTTATTGTAAAAACACAAACCTCACAACCAAGTGCGTTAGTGCTGATGTGGAAGTCTAAAGATGTGAAAGATTTGGGATATAAAATTTGATACTTTTTTCTTTGAGTCAACCTGCAATTTTGAAAATAGATGATAATTTTATTGATAATCTCTCACTGTGAAGAACCTAAGGGCAGAATAGGGTAGGTTTTCTCGCTGAGGCGGCATGTGGATCCATCAGATCTGGGACCAATTCACAGATTCAGCACGCGCAATTTCAAACGAGTTATGCCCTAGGCCAGCCTTAGCTAGACCAAGGTCATGGACGTTCCAGTACAACGATATTCCAGCCCTATAGCAGTGGATCAAAGTTTGTTCAGCCTCACCTGAGCACCCTGATCAAACCCCATTTCAATATGGGATCTGAGTCTCTCACAGAATAGCCAGTCCCCATGGGCACTCTAAATCTCCCTCTAGAAAAGCTTTCATCAGGCAAGGGGAAGAAGTCTCTACTGCCTGGGAAGAGGGGACTTGATGACCTAATCTCGAGGTTGCAACACCAGACCCATAAATACTTTAATCAACCAATGACAATATGACTCGCAATATACCTGCTGAATACAGCAGGAAAATGAGGACATCAAAATATCACCGATAAAAAGGAGCGTACTAGGATATATGTGTGGGCATTGGGTTATAATGCCGCCGAGATGAAAAAAAAAACTGTGTTATTTGTTATTGTTGAAGCCGGCTTCTTTGCATTTAGAAGTTGTAGAGCAAACCTTGAATAGATAATAGTACTAGGATGTAGAATATACCTGGTATTAAATGAGCTTGTAGTATCACTAGTTTTCTTATTCTCGTGTTTTTTATTTAATGTCTATGTCTTACCCGGGCTATTAATATCATTTCAGCCCCTGAAGCTGAGGTAAGCGTCAGTCTTATTTCACGCCAAGAGCAGCCCGGGGATCTTGATCTTATATCGCCATACAAACAAAGCATTAGAACTGCGCAATGAGGCAAAAACACTTTTCCGAGCGAAGAAAGACAGGATGCATGACCTGCAGGCGACGACATATGCGATGCGATGAAGATCGCCCCTGTTGGTGAGACATTTCCCTCCTCTAGATCTTGGAGAGGCCGGGCATTTGTTATGGTTCATAAATCTCACATTCTATCCAACGTTCGCAGCCGTCAATGAAAGCATCTAATATAATCTTATATGCTAGTTACAATTGCACAAGTACATCTCACGTATGTGTTTACGAACCCGCCAAGGTCCCCACACGAGAAAAGAAGGCCTCTAAACAACCAGGTGAAAACGCGCCCTGGTCGATGCATCAGCACTACACTTTTCAAGTTTCTAACAATATCTCTTCAGTCTCTCAGCTAGCTCTTGCTTCTGATAAGCTATCCAAACGTTCCTCCAGTAGAAGGTAAGATAGAGACAGTAACAGGGAACCTCGATACCTCAGGCTTATGTGAGATCAGCATAGCATGTGCAATAAATGACCGGTCTGGTGTGCGAAATATTCTCATGATTGCCGCATTTGGACATGCATGGAACTATAGCACTCTCGGTACTTTTGAGCAGACGCTTTTGTACCACAAAGCTCAGACAATGCGCCTGGTCAATGAGCAGCTGCGCCCTTCCGCCTTTGTCGCGTTTTGCGCTGATCATATGATAACGCTCTGCTTTTCAGAGGTTCGCATAGCCATACCTGCCAGAAGCCGAGTTGAAATAACATGACTGCAGTGCACTTTTGGCAATTTCGAGGCTGCCGATACACATCTCAGAGGGATGTTGCTGTACATGGAGACTCGTGAGAACCCCAAGGACCAACAAGATGCAATTGCACATGAACTGTGTGACCGATGATTCATCGTGTAAGTGAGGCATGAAAAGCTCATGGTATTCTCTGATTCGTTTCACAGTGTATATAACATGATCCAAGGTCTCAAGAGCAGAGTCGACGATTACCTTGCATCCCCTGCTGGGGCCGCATATAGCTCTCGGTCTCAACTAAGTCCCCAAGAGCTTGAACGCTTTTTTCCCGAGTGGCATTCGTATGAGGCGAACGGAGCTGGGCTATGCCTCGAGGCCATGAGCCTTCTTCCGAGCTTTTTCGCTTCATCAACGGCGTGTCAAAAGTTCAACCCTGTCGACTCATCCCGCATCATAGGATGTCTTAGAAGCATCACTCATATATTTGAGATGAGAAGCTCTTTCAAGGGTGATAGTTCACATGAAGCTTCACCATATGAGCTCTGGGATCACGGAGACCCTTCTAGGCTTTTTTCCGCGGTTGTTGAAGCTCATATCGAGTCATGCTCACCAATGCCCGTTTGCGTCGATGAATCTCGTGCCTATCTACAGTCTTCATGGACTGGGATCATCGTCACGTCAGGAATGTATCTGAACAGCGTACTGGGCGTTTGGAATTCCGGCCAACCTGAAGAAGATCAATTACTCCACTACATCCTATGTTTTAGCTTACGGGATATGAAGACATACTTCACCAGATCATATGAAGGCGACTCCTCATCTAGACATCTGTTATTCTGGAAGTTGTTTGTTTCGGCCTTTCATCTTGCTCGTGCCAGGATGTAAAGGTGCAATGAATGGATGGATAGATTGAACGGCGAAGTCAGAGGTATGGTGAGGGTTGTTGCAAAGGAAATGAATATGCTATCATGGCAGTACGCCAGGAATAGGCTTGCTCGAATAGTTTGGCCCGCGCACTCTGATCGGGAGGGTCTGGCACAGACCTTATGGGATGAGGCACTGGCTGACCATAGTTAAGGGACTATGAAGAAAATATTAAGAATAATATATCTGGGGAATAAGCCTAGGAGATACAGAAGAAGTCTTTCCCTAGTTCAAAATAGGTTTATAGGTTCAATTCAATCATAAGAAGAAGTATATCGTCGATCCTAGCTGTTGCCGAATGGAAAGACTGTCCGAAGAACGAGTATCTCAGCAAGCTGGAGACAACCGAGAGTTTCTTGCTTTTGTCCTAGAAACGATCACCTTTGTTATATCTTCAGATAATTGGCTGTACTCCATTAGCCCTGCTCACATCAGCAACCACCAGTCCCACCATATGACGCTGGATGTCACGCACGACTATTTGAGCCAGTAACTCGATTGATAATTATAAGCGTCTCACATATCTCTCTCTTTTGAACGTGTCCTTTGGTTGGTTGTGTTTATTGAATGGATATTGCTCACATCAGCATCTGTGGAATCTGATGTCTTCCTCTTGGGACTGCTAAGTACAAAGTAGTCTTAGATTGGATACTTAGTCGGCTAGTAACCTTAAGACTCCTGTTGAGCCTTGTTGTGGGGGCTTTATGCCGTCAACAGCACGCGATGTCGCCGTGGGAACGTTGCTCGTCTTCAAAACTGACGTATCTAACTTCACTTAGATAAATCTCCAAGTCTGCTCTGTAGCCTCGGACAGCCATTGAATAATCTACCATTGTGTTGTCTTATGTGAGCTGACATTATGGAACAGGTACAACTGACTAGAATGTCAAATCTTGGTAAGAAAAGCAACTCCACATACGCGAGTCGCTATATATTTATGTCTTCGCTCCAACGTCAATTCAAGCACTTTTCAATCTTCATTGATCCAGAAGAAAACACTCATACCCAATCCTTGCCGATATGCAATTCTCCATCATTGTCAAGATTCTTGCCATGGCCGAACTAGCCACATCGGCGCATGTTATCGGAGACAAGTGCTCCGGCAACGTTGGGACCGTATGCGACGTGATCGGAAACAACATCGTAAGTGATGAATCTTCTATCTGTTTCAAGATTTTCTATTCACAACCACGCAGCTCCAGTGCATTTACATTGGCGGAAACAAGGGAAGCCAGTGGAGGGTGTTTCATGCCTGCGACCCGATGCACCATTGTGAAAAGCGCAGGAAGCACACCGCCCATTGTGTTCCTAATAACAAGTAGATGGATCTTCCCCTAGAATTTTATATTTAAAGAGGGGTGTTGGAAAATCTAGTGTTGTGGGGAATCTCCATGTTTTGTGTGGTTCTGTTTTAAGGAGATTAGTGTTATTTAACTGGAATACAAGCTCACAGACAAGGGTCCTCCGACCGAGTCTGAACTGCCGACCATGACCAAAGACATCACAAAACGACTCTCGTAAAATCTCAAACCGGTATCGCAAGGCCTAAAGCTACGCAGGTTAATTTAGTAACGCTATAAGATCAGGACTATGCCGCTTTTGGACGGTTAGACGGCTAGTGTTTAGTGCTGCCGTTGGTTTGGGGGCCGCTAAATTGATCTGCATCTCTTAAAGCCAATGACTCCGATTTCTGCCCTGTCGTCTCACATGGCAGGGATTGAGTGGCACGAGAAGCCTCTTGGATACGCTGGAGATGCAAGCCGTTGATAGAAATCCTGTTTCTCATTGAAAGACTTTTGGTAACTCAAGGGCAGTGCTGCTAAGAGGTGTTATTTAAACCCCATAAAGTTGTGTCTGAGGAGAGACCAGTGGTTACCACCACCTTCTAACATCACGCATACCTTCAATATGGTCAATATCACTTGCGCCGCACGAGAAGCCGTCTTAGCATACAGTAATCTCATTGCCCTTGGCGGAGACTACACCTATCCTCTCTCCAACCTGTCCCTTCAGGTCTCATCCTTTTTCTTACCCAACTACACCTCCTTCACTCTAGGAAAACCCAATGTCTCACCTAATCAATCTGTCGTTGCAGAGAGATTCGCTCTCCTGTACACTGACTGGAGAGACAATGGCCCAGGCACGCACGTGAGAGTCGATGATTATCGCGTCGAAACGGTATCGAACGAATCTGCTTTGTGTTGGTTGACATACCGCATCTGGCCTGATGATAAACAAATGCACGGATGGGAGTGGACGAATGTTTACGGCTTTAGAATGACAGAAGGGTTGGCTAATGGGTTGGGTGGGGGTTGGGAATTTGCTATTGGAGATGAGGAGCATCAACAATACGAGGCTAGGTTTGGCAAATGATCTCATAAACTGGTTTCTTGATGCATCGTATAGACCCCGGAAGTGTTAGATCGAATTTGGTAGTAGATTCTGTTTTCATTTAAAGGAGGCTTTCCTGTGATGGAGCTACGTCTCCAGGATGAATTCGAAGTGATTGGGCTCTGTTAAACTTGAGAGGCCTTAGGGGTCAGAAAACCCCGCAGAAAAGTGACAGCTCTTCTATACCATAAGTTTTATTAAATTCTGTAACAATCTTGGGATATATATTATCTCATAGCCAAAGTCTGAAGAGTTTTATAATAATTTTTAGAAGATTATAATATAACAATGCCTTATTTATTAATCTCAAACTTTTAGAGGGAGTCCAGATTATTAACGAACCCTGTAGAGAGTGTAATTCCAGCCCCCAATTTACTCGAGGTCTTGAAGTCGAGGATGGCTGATTGGACCCTCCGACGAGGCATACTAGACCATTTTGGGGCAGATAGACGGCTAGTTCACTAGCGCTTATGTTGGTCATGGTGCTCCAGGACAGGATATGATTTAATTCATGCGATTCAGCTTTGCGAAGAACTTTTGTTTCATACCCGACTAATCATGTCTTGATGTACACAGATCAAAATTGGATAAGCGTGATCAGCGTCACTGAATATTTGCTGTCTGTTGGTGCTGTCCGAGGCCTTTGGTCCGTGACCACATTGATGTCATTCTTAGCCTGGAGGATCACCAACCATGTCAGCTTAACTAAATAGCCAAATCATTTCTTGTTTCTTTTTCTATTTTTATCTGAGTTTTTGTCTTCCAAATATGAGATCACCGCCATTCTTTTGAATGTTTGTTCCCAAGCGCCATTCTCGTGAGCAACTTCATTTTTACAATGAGGTTCGATAGCTTACTTCTCTCGTTATGCCTACTCGACTGGACGCTCGCTCAAACCTGTTATTTTCCGAATGGAACCAAAGCACCCGAAAAGTACAAGCCATGTGGTTCCAGCAACACGACTTACTCAACATGTTGCTCAAGAGACCAAGATAACCGATGTTTGCTGAACGGCTTGTGTTCGTGGTCTGACCACTACGACTATCGAGGTGCCTGTACAAGCAATGATTGGAGCGGGTGCCAGAAGGCTTGCCCATCGAGTTAGTAAATTCACGTTACAGAACTCTGGACATGCAATTAACCAGTCTATTAGACAAAAATAATACGTGGGTTCAAGTTAAGGAGTGTGCGTCAAACGAATACTGCCGTAACTTGGACATGAAAAAAGGTTGCTGTAAAGACAATTCTGATCGCTTCTCGTTGCGAGCTCCTCCACTCCATTCTGATACATCCCACTCCGAAACACCTGTTGGAGCTATAGCTGGTGGAGTAGTTGAAGGGGTTGTTGCTCTTATTATACTATCAGGTCTAGGATGGTGGTTTGTTCGCCGAAAGAGACGAGCCAGACATGACCAAAAGAGAATCATGACGGATCAAGGAGATAAGCCTCGTTCAAAATACAGTCCAGTATCCGGTCCCTCGATCGTGGAAGCTGATGCAGGTCCAGAACATGTCTTGGTGGAATCGGATGCACGGCCTATACAGCCGAGGGTTCTACACGAGCTGCCAGCTTAGATCAAAAGGTCTTTAGTGTTATATTGTAGGGCAAGAAGTTCATGGGATAGAAACCTCGATGTTCGATATCACATTAAGAACGGAGGAACTGAAGAAATGACCTCGATAACACTACCAGTTACAATTCCAGTGGATAAATTTCGCGTCACTGCGAGCTCAAAAGGGCAGCCACGTGATCCACCCCAGGCAACCATGAGACCTTAGCGACCCCGCACATCTACCCCATTACCCCAATTCTTCCCCACTTGCCACGTTCACCCGCCACTTAGCTAAACACATCACCCCGGCCTCCTGCCCAATTTTTCGGATCATCGCAGACGCTAACCCTACACGATTCCCTATTTCCGATTTCAACTACCCTACGCTTATTGCGAGGAGACGCCAATACCATTAAGCAATCCCCAATACGCGGCATGAAGGAGTGGCTCGACAAGCACGACGCACTCAACAAACTTCCCGAGCAGCTATCCGAACAAGCTCAGCACGAGCCAGCAAAACAACTCGAAGCGCTACTGCCTAGTCAACATTCTCGTCTTAACAGCGAGCCTCAGGCTGTTCAATCAAAGCTCACAGCTGACAATCTGGCCTCGTTGAACCAGCAGATGGAGTCCAAGACATCCAGTAAAGGGGAAATGAAGCTCAAAAACCAGTCCCAATCTGCCGCTTCTGATGCGTTCATCACCGCAGAGGAGCAGGTTGAAGGCAGCAAGACTGGCCATCAACTGGTGAGCTTTGAACATTTCGAGAGAGCCTGGCACGATCGGCATGACAAGATGACCAAGGAAGAGAAAGAAGCTGAATCCAGGAAGTATTTTGATCCAGAGAGTGGTAAGTACATAGCCACAGCTGCCTGATAGCTAACATTTACTGATCCACGACTAGTTAAAAGAGCCAAGAAGGGCGTATCTCCGTCAGTCGCGATGAAATACCTCATGGATATTAATGGTTCTACCTGAGAAATCATGGGTTCATATTGTCATTGGGTGGAAAAGAGAGCTGTTGCGCCTGCGCAACGTCTCAACAATATGCACCTGAGCCAAAGTTGAGACGAGCTATCCTGTATGATTAAACAAAAACCACGATCTGTGGAATAAGTGTTAGTTTGGAATCCCAAGAGGTGGCTGTAAGGTAGATGTACTAATAAGTTTCTACCTGCTGCTACTGCTCTTTACGCGTCTTCTCAATAGCATCACTAACCCTTTGCCTAGTCACCCTCCCCCGTGCTTTAGGCACGGAGCTTGCGAAGGGACTAGAAAGCACGGGTGGGCCGGTATTCAGGCCCTACCCAAGTACCGCTATGACTCTCTCTTAACTTTAGAAAACTTAGCCGTTATCGGGCTCCGCTGTGCATGTAAGTATTGTGGGCGGTGGAGTCAATATTTGCGCACCAATCAAGTATCGCCAATCAACCAGTTTAATTAATTGATTGGTTTAATCACTACCGTATACAGGACCATAAAAAATCGATCCCTTGCCTGTTTCAGTTTCGTGGGTCTACCTATGGGTTTCCGCACGCTGGACCATTGATCACTGACTCAATTCATGGCCCACTCATCAGCCGAGCGGAATGGCATGATCGTACCTGTTTTATCGCATAACGTTACCGCGCCCACTGACAAAGGCATCTAGCAGCGCGGTTCCGGCTTGCCAGGATCTGGAAGCAATCTTCGAAATTTGACTTATATAAGCCGAGCCCTTCAGTCCTGGGGTATCAGTCACGAGAAACCTTGAGCAGGACTGCAAAGGTACCCAGTGGCTATCGCAATGGCCCAAGACAACATCGTTATTGTAGGGTACGTCGGGATGTGCTCACAGTCAATTTACCTGCTAACATATCGTCAGGGCCGGTATCATCGGCTTGGATGTCGCTTTAGTCCTCGCACAGCGGGGATATGGCCAAAACGTCACCGTGTTAGCCGAGTATCTTCCTGGAGATACTGCCGCCGCGTACACGTCACCATGGTACAATCTCCCAGGCTGCCTAGTCTCTCCGAAGCAATCCCGAATACCTAACTTGACCTGTATCTAGGGCTGGTGGAAACTTCTCAGCAATCTCTGGCACTGATGCCAATGCAATAAGGTGGGATCGGGCTGGATACTCTCACTTGTGCAAGCTCGCAACAGAAGTGCCCGAGTCCTTCGTAGCTCGAACGCCATCGATTGAGTTTTGGGACGAGAATGTTCCCCACGACAAGATCAAGTCTATGTCTGAGTATCTAGAAGACGTACGCACAGTTGTATTGGCCCATGATATTCTACAGCTCACTGATTTTGACCTTTAGTTCCGTGTGCTTGAGGAAAGCGAGCTACCAGAGGGCGTCAAGTTTGCTGTGTCATTCACGACAGTCACAATCAATGCTCCAGCGCACCTCGGTTATCTCTACCACAGATTAATGGACGACTACGGCGTTCAATTTATCCGCCGGAAGCTTGTGCACATTGAGGATGCTTTCATGAACTCGCGGGTAAAGGCGGTTTTCAATTGCACCGGCAACGGCGCGATTACCCTGCGTGGCGTCGACGATGCCAAGTGCTACCCGACCAGAGGACAGGTCGTTCTTACACGAGCTCCGCAAATTAAGACGAATATGATGCGCCACGGAAAAGACTATGAAACGTATATCATTCCTCGACCCAATTCCAATGGCAATGTCATTCTCGGAGGATACTTGCAGAAAGGCGTTGGGTAAGATGGACTCAATGCCAACGGAAAACGCTGTAACTGACATATACTTGAACAGTGATCCCTCAACCTACTCGTACGAAACAGAATCCATTCTCAACCGCACCAAAGAGCTGAGCTCGGAAGTACCGGAGGACCCGGAGATTCTCGCAGTTGTGGCTGGTATGAGACCATCTCGCGAGGGTGGGGCGTTGATCAGAAGGGATGAGAAAGTGGTCGGGGGCGAAAAGCAAGTTGTAGTACATAACTATGGCGCCGGTGGCACGGGCTATCAAGCTGGTTATGGCATGGCTGTGGAGGCTGTGGACATTGCGGAAGACATATTGAAGGCCATCTCTAAGCAGAAGCACCGAGCACGCTTATGATGGGCCTAGCGACTGATCCGGGTTCACAGTTTAATCTTCTATTCAATTCACCATGACCATTTATTTCTGCCAAAACCTATGTATACAAAATAGGAACTTCACTCCATGACCGTCTTATTCCTAGTCAGACAGTGACCCGACAAACTCCTTTATCAACCGCGCGACCTCGTCCGGCGACTCAGTTGGAGGAAAATGACTCACGTTGGGCAAGACGTGGAGCGAGCATACCGGCAACGTATTTAACAGCGTCTTGGCTGCGGCTTCATCGTTCCCGCCTTGAATGATAAGAGTAGGAACAGTTATCTTCTTAGCCCGGTCTCCGAGCTCGAAGCTGAGCATGGCATGCGCATTATGTCGTCGCGCATACGCAGGCCATTTGGTCGCCTCAATGGCCATATGTTCGGAGAGCCCCATCCTCATGTAAAAGGCCATGGCTTCAGAAGGAAGATGGGCTGCCTTGCATACGCTGTCAACCGTGTATCCGTTGTCGACGAGCTCCCTCCCATCGTAGTGTGTGCCAAGTTGAACCATGCCTTTCACCAGAGCTCTGTTCGAGAGACAAAACGCAGACGCGATGTTCCCTCCCATTGAGTGCGTAACTAGAATAACGGGTTTGGAAATGTTCAGGGTGGCCAGGAGCGACGTTAAGTCGAGGGCGTGCCTCTCGATACTGTAGGAAGTAGCATCATCGGGCTTGGAGGATCGGCCATAACCTCGAGTGTCGTAGATGATGCACCGGTATTGATCGCCAATTTGACAGAGCACAGGTCGCCAGATGTCCGCAATCCCCATGTATCCGGGAACAAAAACAATTGTTGTGCCGCTTCCGCCGCATATATCGTAATATAACTCCTGATTGTCGTCCGTGGTTGCGAAGGGCATGGTTTATAAGATGGAAGATTGTTGGTGACGAAGATGCTGAATCTAGTAAATAGTGAGGAACAATGATGTGACATGTTGGAGGAGGCACAATGCAAACATTTATACCCTTGGCTCTGATGTCTGGCCCACCCCCCCGCACTGTGACAGGCGAGTACCAGTTCGGCAGCCATTCCCCCCTCCCCCCTCCCCACTCGTTGCGACACCCACTACTTTGTTGCATGCTATTATACGGCAATCACAGAGGGAACGGACTGGACAGCCCCAAGACACACTACGCCAGTGCCTTCGATCGACGGTAATATGTGCAATTGGGTAAACGCCTAGTTGTCAGTGTGGGTAAAATGTGCGAAGACCAAAGCTATCACTGCAGTTATAAGCCATAGCCAATGTTATAGCGTTTTCAATGCCATGGTATTGCTACACTCTGGAATAACGAGGGTTTGGAACAGCCTATAGCAGTCGAGTGAATATAAAACTGGCTGGTTTTACTTTTTATTATGAGTCTACTTAGCCAATTTACATCGATCAATTGGGTACTCAAGTCACCAACGTTCACACCAAGCTCTTGAACATGACTGCTCAATGTTTTTTATTGTCTCATTCGACCACTACTTCTCAACACTAATAATGGGTTGGCGGTGATGCAAACCTGTTTGCGAATTTCAATGTCCACATGGGCATTTGCCTGTCTCGGTATCTTGCTCCTCGTACGCCTCCATGATCTTATTGTCGATAAATTCCTCAAAAAATCCGTGCTCGGGATTGAATTTGGTCAAGTGGGACCAAGGCTTCAAGTCGTACTCATACTTGATAGTCTCAACAACGCAGGAATTCCACCTGAGCCTTGGGTACATACTGACCACATTCTTGACAGTATCGGGATGCACCATGAATGCATTATTTCCCATGTTGTCTAAGGACACATCGGTGAGCATGTATTTGGGAACGTGGGGGGGTATACGTCAGGCGATAAAGAAAGAGAAAGGAAGCACGGGATACGCACCAAATGTGGTAGCCATCTGGAGCAACAAGCCCAGTGATGTGATGCGTCCCTCGGGCCCAAAGTCATTGTGTCGGATGATAGCCTCAGCAACACTCTCAGCCTGATACCTCTCTCCGTTCTGGCCACGTAAAACCTCTATGGCATTGTA
This sequence comes from Fusarium sp. MBC 119, assembly GCA_030411635.1. Lineage (NCBI taxonomy): Eukaryota > Fungi > Ascomycota > Sordariomycetes > Hypocreales > Nectriaceae > Fusarium > Fusarium sp. MBC 119. Next base: position 16,478 of record JAPERM010000427.1, on the reverse strand, counting down.
ACCACCCCAGAACTCGAAGCTAAGCTTTGTTCCGTGAAGGCTCTCCTGAGTGAGACCCACGTCGTGCAGCATACAAGTGAGGAAATATGTTTCCTTGGTGCGCTCATTCCACTCCCAATCAGGGAACTGTTGCTCACGAATGGAAATACCATAATGATAAACTCGCATGCTGTGATGGTAAATAAAGGCTGGCAGTGTTTTCAAGGCATAAGCTTGGACGCTCTGAGCCAACGGCGTGCAGGGGATGGGCGTGGAGGACGGTGAGGCAGAGACAACCTCACGGATTGGCTTTGAGGGTGCCGGCGTGAGTTTGGACACATCACGAGTGATGGCTGTGAAGCCGAAATCCACGGTGGGATTGGAGCTTTGTTTGACGTTAGATGACATAGTTGAGGTTTCTGAACCCTGACGGAATCGATGGCTTGAAGGATGATGAGAGTTATTGAAAAGGGTATTCATAGAGTCTTATATCACCAAGATAACAGTGATTGATTTCACGCCGAGATAAGAAGGAGATCAATTTACCCCGGTAACCCCAGATTGTTCTGTCTACTCGGGAGTGGGTTGCCGGAATCGCCAAGAATCTGAGGCATATACCCCGCACGATAAGCTTGTATCTGGAGAGCAAGGATAAGCAGATTCGAGTGATAAGCTCGGTTGTGGAATGTCACTGGGCTTGTTGCTTTCGACCCTTTGTTCGTAAGCAAGCCTTGGCCGAGTGCTCAAAATCCGCGGTGTGGAAATAGTTGCTATTGGCAGAGAATGGCGTCCAATAAGCGTGGCCAAACTGGCGCGGCAATTGGCGCGGCGTAGAAACTCGAACCTTTTCCTATCGTGGCTTAGTAGGATCGTGCTGGAACTCAAGGGCGTGTTGACCGGCGGCAATCATTGGGCAACTAGCAAAATGCCGTATCGCAAGGTATGTTGTAGGCGGTTCAACTTCTCTTTTGCGTTATGGTTAAACTACCGCGGAAGAGTGGATCTCTGTTATCTCACTTGCCTTTTGCCGCCAACAACACCGTACGCTTCCTCAATCAATTTTGAGTGCTGGAACCGCGGAAGAGGCATCCAGTGTTACAGCCAAGCTTTGGCGGTCTCCAGCTACCCTAAGCTTCGGAGAATTCGTGTTTATAACGAGCTCCCTAGCCGGTTACGTGTCAAGATATGGAGCATTGATTCATCTCCTTAGCACATCCGTCAACTCGATATCAAAATGGTGAACAGACTTTCTGGAAAGAATGCCATTGTCACTGGCGCCGCAGGGTAAGTACACAAACAATGCACCATGGATGACCATTGACGAACAATGACAGAGGTGTTGGACTGGAGACAACCATCCTCATGCTTCAGGAAGGCGCCTCGGTGTTAATGACGGATATTAATAATCAGGCGCTGGAGCGAGCATTGGAAAAAGTGAACTCCATCGTACCAAAGCCTGCCGGAAAGGTGGACACACGAGTCGTGGATGTTTCCAGGGAAGCTGACGTTGAAGCTGCCGTTAACGCTCTTGACGAGTGGGGCGGTATAGACGTAATGTTCAATAACGCAGGTATCATGCATGCTAAGGACGGCGATGCGGAGGAGGTTTCTACCAAGATTTGGGACCTCACTATGGATATTAATGTCAAGGGTGTCTGGTTTGGGTCGAAGCATGCTATCCGATCTTTGCGGCGCCATAAAAAGACTAAAGGTAGTATCATTAATACTGCCAGCATGGTGGCAATAGTTGGATCAGCTGCCCCGCAGCTAGCTTACACGGCAAGCAAAGGTGCTGTCTTGGCCTTGACCCGCGAGCTCGCCATTGTCCACGCCCGAGAAGGTTAGTGAACCGCTGGAAGTTACAAGGTGGACCGAGAAAACTGATAATACCGTAGGCTACCGTTTCAACTCCTTATGCCCCGCGCCCCTCAAGTAAATCCGCCAAACTGACATCGTCTGGATGAATAACTGCTGACTTTTAGCAGCACCCCGATGCTACAGGAGTGGCTGGGTGATGACCAGAACAAGCGATACCGCCGTGAGGTTCACTTCCCCAGCGGCAGATTCGGCGAGGCTATCGAGCAAGCTCATGCTGCTGTCTTCCTTGCTACTGACGAAAGCAGCTTTGTTAATGCAACCGACTTTGTGGTAGATGGAGGTCTGACGAAAGCATATGTAACCGCCGAGGGTCCGGCAACTGAGGCACCTAAGAATCAAGCTTCCTAGGATGGACGCTGGATATAGAGAGGAGATAGTATGGGCCGACTTGTCAAGTTTTCGATCTTGGCAGACATCTGGGATTAGGTCGTATCTTAGGGTCCTGACTAGCCTAACAAACTTTCAAGTCAAAGTCATCCACATCTGTCCGTCCCTCATAACACGCCAAAGAATCCACGGACCCTGTTCCCCCTCCGGTAGAACCCAGACTTTTTCTAACAGTTCTTTAGTTGTTCGCATGTTGCCCAGCCCAATTGTGCCGAACATAATATCCAGTCGAGTGCGCAAGTAATCACGTTGAGTTTTGTCGCGGACACATGACCCAATGACAGCCAGCGCCCAACAGAGGCTCGTGTTGATGCGAGACGTCGGAGAAACTAGGTCGAGGAGCTGAAAGGCCTGACTGATTGAAACATCTATACTTGTAAGAATAGGGGCGTCAGGTTCCTTAGGGAGCCCAAAGGCGGTGAGCAAGTAAATGCGTAGGGCCAGTCGAAAGATATGACCGCAGTGTGCGACATCCGCTTCAGCCAGCGCTGGAGGCTGGAATAAAAGAATTTGGGTTTCCAGGGATGAAAACTCAACAAAGTCGTGAGTCATGGGAAAGCCAGTATCTTGGCTGGAGTTTTTGACACGTTGCACGAGTCGAAAGATGCGAGGGATGAGAAGAATAAGCTCCAGCCAACAGCCACACAAATGACCGATGTAATTATTCAGCACCAGGCCCTGACCCTCCTGCTCAAGATAGCCGCACAAAAATTCAGCCTGGCCCGAGCTTGGATCGATGGACGTAACACTTATCGACGTTGTATAGACGTAATACTCAACAAGAAAGTCCCTTAACCCATTGTCGATGGCCACTGGCTCGGAGATGAGCTGAGTGATAAGCGGTGCTGCGCCATTTATGTGATGGAACGTATTTCCCTTAGTATCACCTCTGGCACTCTGGATATATGTGTTAATCACGCTAAGAAAATGGAGGGGAGGATGACGGGACGAACCTCAGTGAAGCACAGAATCAGAGCTCCGAGAACAATCCATAGTGGATTTGCTTGGCCACCTTGGATATACTCGTCAATGGCCTCCCTGAAATGTCTGATTGAATGATAATAATGTCTGTTTGCCAGAACGAGCTGACTGGGATCTTCGATTGCGCGATGAACGGCGGCTTGACTGAGGATGAGGTCCAGTATCAGACTGTTGGCAAAAGCCAATGGGACCAGCTGGGAGATGAAAGGGTTAATATAGGTTGAGCCATTCCCCATACTATTTGCGGTACGTGAAAGGTAGAATGACAGGAGCTGGAGAGACTTGTCTCCATCTGTTGCCAACGATAATATACTTGGTAGGACAAAGCTGAATTGGAGTTTCGGGTCGGATGGCGACATGGGGTGGAACTCAACGAGGGAATCATGGTTGATAAAGTCACATTCAAAATCCATATCGAAGACATCGTCCTCGTCTGCTGCATCCAAGGCTGAATGAGTAGATTTTTGTGACCCTTGGTAATCAGGGCTCTCATTTCCTGGTGCCAAGGAAGCCAGGAGGGGTTGCTGACCTCGGTACGGTACTGGCGATAGATACTCCGGATCAACAGACGACTGAGCGGGGCTCCATGTGCGTTGATCGTTGTCCGACTCCGGCTCCGGGGCTGAGGTAACGCCAGCCTGTGGATCCTGGACCCCATCTACATCGGGACCAGGGCTCGGGTCTCGGCCTTGCACCGATGGAGACTGTTCTCGTTGTTCTGGGTTGACATATTGGGTCTCATCGGCGCGAGATGGCGAGTGAACAAGGCGGGTTTCAATGCTATTGAGCATTGAATCCCCATCGGTGGATGTATCCGCCTCCCAGTTGACTCGTCCTCTCCATGTCATTGCTTGGGCGAATGGGGGATATCGACACTTGAGGCTGTTGCGCTGGCAGCCTGTACAGACAGGTCTGGCCTCGTCACACTTCTTCTTGCGTCGACGGCAGGTGAAACATCCCGTCTTGACGCGGTGGATGGGGGGGCGGCTGGTTTGAGGGCGATTGCACTCTCGCGATATTGGGATTGGCTTGGGCGCAATATGAGTGAGCTCCATGGTTGGCGCATTAGCAGGTAAAGAGCGGGAAAATTTCGATAACCCGGGAAGCTGCAAGATAATGCGCGCGTAGTCAGAGACTTGGACAGGGAAGAATCTTGGGGTTTCCAAGGATGAGTCTGATCTGGACTTGATAGTGGGTGGAGCAAGGGTTATTCCGTTATCTCGACGTAGTTTATCGGCTTTGGGTTTAGGGTGCGGGGAAGTTTAGCTCGCCTAGAGTGGCAATTTGTTCCAGCGGCGCTTAGATAGGTATTTGGCAGTTGATTTGATACGGGTTTGGTTTTATACACTGTACCCCCTATTTTGTTAGCGTAGTATCTCCTTGTAGGGGTCTATCAGAGAAATTACTGGACTTGAAGCGGTAAAAAACAAATAAAGCTACAACAAAGTGTTTCGAGGATATTTGACATATAATGCCTCTTTTTCTGGATAGTTTTCTCTTTGTTAGTTCGATGCTGACCAATGAAATTTAAAGTATATATTCGTTTCTCTCATAATAGCCTATAAAAAACAATAAAGGGTCGACCTGTAACGATCGTCTTTGTTGGGGGGCGAATCGGGTACGATAGCATAGTTTCCATAACGCCTTCATTGTCTATCTACCAGCTGCTCTTGCTTAGCATGGAAGATCTTTATTTGTACGCTTCACATAATGACAAATTTGAGTCCGACTGGCATTTGATTGCAACCAAGTTCCATTGGAAGCATGGGATATGTATTTTGTGACCGCTTCCTTTCCTGTCATAGGAGGCAGATAGACAGCCCTACTATGGCGCGAGCGTCACATGCGTCATCGTAGAACATTCCCTTCTTGACGATTATCAGCAATCAATTCCTTTTGTGCAACTCCCGTGAGCTTTACAACGTCCATTCCACTCATCTCCCATATATCATCCTTAAACAGTCTCGACGTATCGGTTGAACTCCCTGTAGCCACATTGTCAGTAAACGATGGCCAACAGAACTTGCCAAAGTCCTTACCAGTCAGTAACCGCCACATCCCACTGTTTTAGTTCATGCCTGCGCGAGACGGCAAAATGATCGACAAAGTCATCACCGAATATTTGCCGAGCAACGCTACTCTTGGCACTGAAGCGGTCGAGTGCACTCTGCAAAGTTCTAGGTAATCGCTCTGCTGGGTTGTCGGCGGCGCGAGAAGCCTCAGGGGGGATGCTGAGGGACAAACGTTGCTCAACTCCTCGTAAACCAGCGCGAAAGATTGCGTTTAAAGCGTAGTGGGGGTGTATATCAGCTCCGGGAACCCGTATCTCGAAACGAGTGGCCGAAGGCTTACAAATTGGTGGAGCAATAAGCCGAACACAGGCTAGACGATCCTCAAATCCCCAACTTACCGAGATTGGGGCCCAATAATTTTCGATCAAGCGTTTATAAGAATTTATATTAGGGGCAAATAGTGGCATGATAGCCGGCAGCGCATCAAGCACCCCAGCCAAAAAGTACCGGCCAGTATCGGATAAATGTGTCAGATCTGGCCACGCTGCGTCCGGGTCAGCCACATCTCGGGTAAAAACATTCTTGCCCTCCAGGTCTACAAGTGAGACGTGAATGTGACCAGAATTTCCAGGAAGGCCCTGGATCGGCTTTGCCATAAAGCAAGGGGTGATGCCGTGCTTTATACCAATTGATTTGCATAGTAGCCTGTTGTGATAATTCAAGCGATTAGCATATCGAGATAGGTGGACTGGTTGTTGATTGAAATAACATACTTGAAGATGACGACATTATCAGCCATCTGGTCGACGGGACGAACCATGAGCGCCTGGAAATGGTGTGAGCTCTTATCTGAATATTTGGTGTAGGATATTCAAGAGAACAAGAAACCTACTGCCTCGTATGCCGACTGTCCACTCTCGGTATGCCATCCTTCGATCGGGCAGTCAAGCTGGACGCTGGCGTCAAAGATCTCATGAAAGTACTCTTTGGCCAGGATTGGTCTCGAAACACTGTAACCAAACGAGCCGGACGTGAGGGGCCTTAATCCGCGCGGACTGTTGGAGGTTAGGAAGGCGGCAAGATCTCGACGCCCATGGGCATCATCGTAGCCATCCTGAGTCGGAGTCTGGAAGTTCATAAACTCGAGCTCGACTTAAGTCATAGAGCTAGTCAGCATTGCCGATTAAATACAGGAAAGCAGATTGATTATAACATACCTCCAGCAAGGGCCTTCAAGTTATTCGAGGCAAGTTTCTCCGTCAATGCTTGGGTCATGTATCGTCCGTCGACAGAAACGGGCTTACCCGCAATGGAGAAGTGTAGCAGGAAGAATGCAAGATCGTCCTCAAATGGAAGTCGCCGGAACGAATCCAGATCGATGAAGGCGGTCAAGTCTTCATAACTCACGCCGTTGCTCATCATGGTAGTCTCCTCCTCAAAGAGCACGTCGTGCATATCCCAGCCAAACGTCACGGAGCTCATTCCGAATCCTGACTGTAGACTTGAAAGGAATTTGTCCTTGTGCATAACTTTTCCGCGGAGGATACCGTCGCAATCGATTCCAGCGACTTTGACCTTGACATCGTTGACCAACAGCTCCTTCGCTCGGTCAATCGCCGCGACTGGCGATGAGGGGCCGACCAATGGTCTGTTGGCCATTTTGGTAACAGTCTCGGCAGTCATCTTGAACTGTAATAAGGAGGGAAAGACCATAAAAGTTTAGTAGTTGTGGACAGAAAGGTAGAATTCTGGGCTCGGCGAGCTACAAGAAATGATAGGGGCGCTCAGATTACTGATGAGAGTGAGCAAATAACATTCAACGGCGAATGCTGAAGTTATATGTACGATTGATGCTTGTGAAAAGGAAGTGAATGGTATGCAAAGGTTACCTCTCAAGCGCGGATATGACGAGCCGCGCGCGCAGAGAATTGACTGCCAGATAACAGGAGTAGCAACCGCCATCCCCAAACGTGTCAGAGCGTCAGAAGCCGCCGGTAGACGTCTCACTTACTCACCTTTGACTCTGTTGTGGAGGTCCTAAGCCGGACTTGACCGCGGTCTTGTCCCAAGAAGAGCGGCGTAAATGATTAGCTCCCCGATCAGCCGCACCAGATGGACCATTGAGCATTGATTCCGCGGTTCAGTCTTGGCCAAAATAGGCTAGCAGCCGAAGATCTTTTTAAAGCCCCCCAAAACGCCCTCACTCATCAGCAATGAGGTAGCTAGGCAAAACCTTTCCTTCAAAAATCGCCCCCTCATGCGGAGTGAGTAGCCTTTAGTATCAGGGGGCGTCAACTTGCTCGTTCGGTGGGAGTGGTGCCCGTCGATCAAGTTGGTGGATCTCAAAACAACGTGGGGGGATACTACGTAACGCAAGAGAGTGACAAGCAATCTCTCGCGTTTTTGCGGACTCGCGGACCAACTAGCCCAAACCGGGACTACCGATAGAATGAAGTCTTATCGATCTTCTCAACTTGGTGTGAAGTTACCGTGGCCTATTGACCAAAAATCGCATCGGCCATGCTTGCTCGATACACCTGCTAAACGAAGCAAATCGAGGGGCTTCACTTAATAGCGACTTGTGTCATCTGGATTATCTTTGTAATCCATAGTACCATATGAAAGTTGTCTTATTCTGTCATAAATGTGTGCTATAGTTTGAATGCACTATGTCCGACCTCTACCTACGTATCCTTACGCTTAACCAACACAAGAGGCTGGCCGCTTTCGACACCATCTCCCGACTTACAGGTAACCTTGGCAACAATCTCATTAACGTGCTGGGGACTTACTGTAACGCTGATCTCCATCTTCATTGCCTCAAGAACCACCAAGACCTGACCAGCTTTTAGCCTCTCGCCCTCTTGTACCATAACCTTCCATACGTTAGCATTTGTAGGCGACTCGATAACTTGGACAGTTGGATCTGGTACATGGTGTTAGCTAGTCGTCGATGGCCGTGGTTTCTTGGATTGACCTACCTTGTAGCAAATGCTGGATCTCGTCAGTGCTGGGAACCCCGGCCTCCTTCTGCACAATCCACTCTTCGAGAAGTGTTTGTTCCTTCTCAGCCATTTTTTGCTGCGCGATTGCCCGCTTCTTCTGTAGTTCCCTTGTCTCGTCGGCGGTTTCTCGCAGCAGCTGATTGTGCAGGGCCATGTCAAATACTCCATCCTTAATCTGAAACTGATACTTCCCCGACTTGAAATCAGCCATCATTGTGTCATACTCGTCTTCCGAAACCTCATGATACGTGACAACATCCATGTCTTCGAATAACCATGGTTTTTCCTCGGTAAAACCAGGCCTCGAGCCGTATATATCAAGACCAGGTATGGTCATACCGGTTGGCATGTAACCTCCTGGGCTATCCACCTGGTAGATTACAATAGCTGAGCCACCCCAGCCAAAACAACCTGCTGGAGTGAATGTCCTGCTCGGGTTCATCTTGGGCGTACGGATACGGTGGCGAGGATCTGCAGGAAGACACTCGGGTAGCGCCATGATAAACCCGACTGCAATAACAACGCTCTGAACTGAGAGAAAGAGATCTTTGAGATCCTTGGACGTCATTCCGTTGGTTTCTGCCACATATTTGAAGGGGTCGGGAAGATAACTGGCGATAGAGCGCTGGTTTGCCATGTAACGGTCGGTAGTCTCTTCTAGCTTCTTATGCCGAAAGGTAACCGGCAGTCTGATGTGACGATTGGGAAACTTGAACTCCCGCAGATCACCAAGTGAATTCTCGAGTTCCAATAGGCGGTTGACCAGGGTTTCTCTAGGCAGAGACATACCATCGTACCAGAGAGCAACGGTGTTGCCGCAAGCTACCATATTGTAGATGGCGCCGCCATTCTTGCTGACCGAGACAATACCAGTCGCTTCTGCAATCTCCTTCTTAAGAGCAACGGCACGACACTTGTGATTCAGATCGGCTCGACCGTCCCCATATTCAACAAGGAGATAGTCGTCTGCTCCACCACGGTAAGTCACCTCCGGCCGCGTGTTGCGCGCCTCAAGAGCTGCTAGAATGTCTTGCCCCGGCTGCGACACGTCAGGACCTAAGGTCTCGCTATCAAACGGTATAGCACTAGCCCATGAACCACTCTGCACTGACGAAGCTAATCTCTGTAGGAAAGCCTCGTTCTTCCGTCTGGATGCTAGGGCACTCTCCAGGCTGACCCTGTGGAACCTGATAGTGTCCCCAGCGCGCAGTTGTCCGACCTTCCAAGTGTCGGCCTTGATAAAGGTCATACTACAGATGAACCCGCCAAAGTCTGGGCAATCGATGGGAAATAGGACTGGCTCATCACCGGTCCAGTTGAGCCCGCCGATCGGGTACCCATACTCAAACACGTTGCTTGGATGTGTGCCACCATCACCACCGTCGGAACGTGCAAACTTTGGTCGGGGCCCGATCAGTCGAATGCCGCCCCTAGCAGCGTTGTGACTCACTTTCCAGGTGGTAGAGAAGAACTTGTCGATGTCCTCGGGAGACAGGTACCCTGTTTCGTAGGGACCTGACATAACTTGGATATGCCAATCACTCGTATATCGTGGCTGGAGCTGCTGAGGAATAGTGACGGGTTCCCTATTGACCTTGGGAAGTGCGGAAGGCTCGACGATGCGAAGAAAGTCTCCTGCCCGAAGAGGACGGCCTTGATAGCCACCAACACCAACAAGTGGGTTGGTAGATTTGCTGCCGAACCACTCTGAGATTCCTGGTAAGCCTCCGTAGATGGCTAAATAGGTGCGGCAATTGGCTGCCAGCTTGCCAATCTTGAGCGTTTGACCAGGTCGTACCACTCTTCTTGTCCATAGGGTCAGATCTTGTCCGTCCAGAGATGCAGGAATTGGCGGCCCGCAGATCGCGATAATAGCATCGCTGAGGAAGAGCAGTTCTGGTCCGGTCAGAGTGATCTCGAGACCTTCGGTCCCACCTGGGTTTCCTACTAGGATATTGGCTGCCTGGAATGCGATAGGATCCATAGGACCAGCGTGTCCAAAGCCATGACCTACTGACGGCCGCCCAGGAAAGTCTTCAACCAAGGTGTAGGACCCTCCAGATATGACATCAATGGCAGCCGGCGCGTAATCGAGAGCGTCCAGAAACTTAGTGATAGTATTGCCTTTGTTGAATCGTTCATCGTTTACAATGGCCAGTAAGAAGCCAATGTTGACTGGCGGTCCACTTATGACGCTCTTATTTAGCACCTGAGTTATGCCTTCGATGGCTTTCTGTCTCGTGCTTCCATGGAACATGACCTTAGCTAGTAGAGGATCATAGTCGGGGCTAATGGTGATACCGGCCCTGATCCAGGTGTCGATTCTTGTTCCTGGTGGGTCGTACCACGACACTTGTTGCAACAGGCCGGGACTTGGGACGAAGTTCCTGGCCGGGTTCTCAGCGTAGACGCGTGCCTCGATGGCATGACCTCGAGGTCCCAAGCAGTTCTGCTGCCGGGCCTTTAGTTGTGCCATGGGGATTCCGTGCCCTTCCATCATGTGGTCAGCTTGAAGCAACATGAGCTCAACGAGGTCGATATCGTAGCACATCTCAGTGATACCGTGCTCGACTTGCAGGCGTGTATTCATTTCAAGAAAGAAGAATTCTCCTGAGGCATCATCTACCAAGAACTCGATCGTCCCTGCCGACCCATACTTTATGCTTTCGGCAAGGCGAATAGACGCTTCTGTGAGCTTTTGTCGGAGCTCGGGGTGTTTTTGCTCAATGAAGGGACTCGGACACTCCTCGATGACTTTTTGATGGCGCCTCTGAATTGAGCACTCCCGCTCACCAATACTGATGGCTGTGCCCTCACCATTGCCAAACACCTGGACCTCGATATGATGGCTGTTGGGAAAATACTTTTCCAAGAAGAGACCAGAATTCTTGAAAAGGGAAGCACCTCGGGAGCGGACAGTTGCGAAGTTCCGGCGCACCTCCTCTTCATCCGCACAAGTCAGAAGGCCCATTCCGCCACCGCCCGCTGTAGCTTTCAGCATTACAGGATATCCCATGTTTGCTGCTGTTTTGACTGCTGCCTCTTCTGTCTCAAGTAGGCCTTGGCTCCCCGGAACGACTGGCACCCGTGCGGCTATGGCAAGTTCACGCGCCGTATGCTTGAGGCCGAAGGATTCGATGGCTTCGGGAGACGGTCCAACAAAGATCAAGCCAGCGTCAGCGATAGAACGAGCGAAGTCTGTATTCTCTGATAAAAAGCCATAACCGGGAATAATAGCTTGGGCATTTCTTTCTTTGGCAATCTCGATGATCTGATTTCTGAAGATTTTGTGAGAATTGGTTGCAAATCCACATGGCCGATACAGTTACATACCCGTCAATATATGCCGACCTAGGCTCACCTCGAAGCAGGCACGCCTCATCTGCCGTTCGGACATGCTGGGACTCGGCATCGGGTTCGGTGTAGATGGCAATGGTCCGCAACCCCAGTTTACTACATTGAGACAGTTAGCTGACATCCTTGTACGGGAGGTGTCTCATTGGGCACCTAGCAGCCCGTAACAGCCGGCAAGCAATTTCACCCCTGTTAGCCACAAGGATGACACGCAGGTTCTTCATGATGAAAAGCTGGTTCTATGTGTCTTCTAGTACGAAGCCCAATTGCGAGTTGTAGATGGTGGCTAGCAGTAGGTCGATGGCGAATAATGCCTGTAACGTTTTGCTCCTGACACTACAAGCTGCCGTATTTATTGCATGGCTAATACTGCCTGCATACCTCAATCAATGTCAATCTAGTTGGATAGGTCGATCGGCGGGGTAATCAAGGGGCAGGATAGCTTATCTGCCGGCTTCATGGTTAAGCATGACCAATTATGCCATCTAGTCGGGAACAAATCTGAGCGCGCGCAAACCATGATTTTGGGTTTTCATTGGCTTACTTCTTGAGATCAAAAAAGGTTCGCTCTTTTGGCTACACCCCAGATTCGGTGATAACGCCAGCCATTCCCTGATGGTTTAGCGTCTTGACAAATCCGCGCCAATCAAACGTTGCGCATCGTGCTTTAACGCTGACGGATTGGTCTAGGCGAGCCTCCGTATCTGGGGTTTGCCATTGGGCGTTGATCCAATCATCCTTATCTTGGAAATATACGCTCGGTAGCGCGAAACTTTCAACTGCTTGCGACAAGCCTGCGGAGGTGGATCCTCAAGATACCCGATACCACATGACAAGATAAACGCGTAATCTACGTTTAAGCCATGGCGACACTTGAATGACATCAAATTGGACCCGGATGACCTTGAACTTCCAAAGGAGACGATACCTCCCAAGCTCAAAGGTTCACCACATCACCCAGAGACAATTCACCCACCAACGCATCAGCAAACATCCACGATAGCCACAATGTCTCTACCTACCCGGAAGGCTGTTATCAATGTCGACATGGGCGAAGCCTATGGAAATTACATCTGCGGCCCTGACGAACAACTGCTGCCTATGGTCGACCAAGCCAATATTGCTTGTGGATTCCAGTAAGCCTACACGTTTTCCAAGCCGAGTGAACAGACACAAGTCTTCACAAGACAAACGGTCACGTACTAACATATACACAAAGCGCCGGCGATCCCCTCATCATGGCTCAAACGGTCGCCTTGTGCAAAAAGTACGGCGTAAAGATTGGAGCTCATCCCGGACTCCCTGATATACAGGGATTTGGCCGCCGAGAAATGAAGCTGTCGGCCGAGGAACACACGGCCAATGTGATTTACCAAGTTGGGGCGCTCAAGGGCTTTCTGGCCCAAGAGGGTATCGAGTTACATCACGTCAAACCACATGGATCTTTTTATGGAATGATGATGAGAGACATCTTTGTTGCGAGAGCTGTGTGGGCAGGGGTCCCTAAAGGGTCACGCGTCTTTGGTCTTGCTGGAACGCCCATGGAGACTGCCGCCAACGAGGCGGGCCTCGATTTCCACGCTGAATATTTTGCTGATGTCAACTATCGCGTCGACGGAACACTGATAGTCGACCGCAAAAAGAAGCCTTGGAAGATGGACCATATCAAGGCACATGTGTCCAAACAGCTCAACGATAGCAGAGTTATCGCCATTACAGGAGAAGAGGTTGACATGCCAGTCAAGAACTATCCCATCACTGTCTGTTGCCATTCTGATTCGCCTGGCTGCATAGAAATTGTGAAAGCCACGAGGGAAGTGGTCGACGAGTATAACGCTCGAGGAGTATAGCTGATCTACAAGACCAAGGGAATTATCATCATGACGAGCAACTAATATTTTGAGATTATCTGCCAGCACGTATGCCTAGTCGAATGAACCTTGACGCATTATTGAAAGACTCAAGTAACGCAGATGTGGTTTGCATGACACATCGCCTTGAAATGTTCTACGTGCTCTGGTTTATTTGTATATTTCAGGGTACCCCCCTATCACCCTTCAGGCTGTAATGAGTGATTATAAATCGATTGGATCAATAGCCCAGAATCCCAAAACCCGGCTGTTCAACAATATCGTCAATTGGCAAGCTCAGAAGAAACTCGTTGATTCCATTACTTTATCGCCGTTGGGCTGTTTGTAAATAAGTCCTCTATGATCTTGTCGATATATCACGAGCAGTCTCGAAAGTACTTAGGGTAAGTTGATAACTTGCACCAATCGTAAACTCATGTACTGAGATGAGCCGCCTGACTCAACCGAGGGACAGATCGGTACAGTGGGTGATTGTAGCCCTAGAGTTACTAAGGCTATTCTTGCTGGCGAGCGCCATACCAGTGTGTAGCCGCGGCTGTTATTCCGCTAATAGCCTTATCAGTCCATGTTTGGCACAGTCTGGAGTTCAGATCAGGGCCCACCCATACCTCGGAGTTACCCCAAATCAATGACGGATTCGCTGGACTCTTACTAGTCTGGGGAACCTAGCATTTCTCTGCTACAGCCAATGAGGACCAGCTGCGCGCTTTTCCGCGCTCTTGGCAAGGTGATAAGCCAAGATTTAACATATTTGGGGGCGTTATCAAACCTTAACCAAGAGATAGGACTAACTTTCGCCTCCTAGACCAGGTTCCAGGCCTTAAGCTTGTCTTCCAAATGTTCCAGATGGATGGAACGGATTGATGATGAGGTGATAGCGTGTAGGCTGCAGGAAGTGGATCAATATCGCATATACTGGGGCAATAACTGTCGATACTTCTAGTAGCTAAGGATCATCCGTTTCTTGTAAGTATAGTACGTTAGCAGATACTTCAGTATGGTTCCCTTGGACGAATCAGGATATCTCAAAGCACAGGTACATCCTGCTATAGCCTCTGATTAGAGACGATACATTCAATAGCAAGCCATATTCCATATACTCCAAACCCTTGAAATACGTAGCTGTTCTTTAAAATTCCACATATATATCAGTGGCAACCCTCCCAAATCACCTTTAAGTCAGATATCGCTTGAGCCAGTCATCCGGCCTTTCCAAGTCAAAGACACTTCTCAACTCAATCCAATTCTTAATCTTCACCTCCTCCTAGTACCCATCACCCTCACCATGACGGCATCCACATCGGCCCAGCCCGTACCTGGAACTGTTCTCCTCGTTGACCTTGCAGGAACCCTCAATGTCAAGCACCGGGATGATGGAGATCATCATGCGTCAGACATTGTGCTACTGCCTCAGCCAACCTCCGATGTCAATGATCCGCTGAATTGGTCGCAGCGCCGAAAACTGTGCAATGCTCTAATTTTGTTCTCCTATGTTATTTCGGCGAACATGATGGCCTGTCTGCTGTCGTCAGCCTTACTGCTCATCGAGAGCGACACGGGCATCAAATTAGAGGACCTCAACACCGGCACAAGCATCGAATTCCTCTTTTTCGGATGGTCTAATGTCCTCTGGCAGCCACTTGCCCTTCACTTCGGCCGACGTCCCATACTTCTGTTTACAATGCTGGTCATGGTAGCCTGCTCTGTCTGGACGCCTTTTGTTACGTCCACGGGCGAATGGTATGTCAACCGCGTTCTTCTTGGCTTCTTTTACGGCCCCGTTGAGACCTTGATGGAGATTTGCCTATCCGATACACGTTTTGTCCACGAACGTGGTTTCTGGGTTGGTCTATATACCTGGATTCTGCTTGGGTCGACTTTCCTGGCATCGGCGCCTGCTGGATTCATTGCAGAAGATCTGGGTTGGGAATGGATCCAATTCATCGCGGCAATCATGGGAATTGTCACTTTTTTCGTCATTTTCTTCTTCTGGGACGAGACCATGTTTTACAGGGATCATGCCGCACCCGAGATGATGTCTGGGTCCTGTGAGCCTCACCAACACTCGCCACCTCCTACGGACGAGACTGCTCCGAAGTCAGAGAAGCAAGGAAGCGCCATGAAGGACCACCAAGACTCACCTTGGACCGAGATCTCATCCGGAGACATGTCGATGATCCCCAAGCCTTATGTACAAAGACTCAAATTTTGGGGCAACAGACACCCCAACCAGCCAAATCATCTCTTCCAGTCCATGTGGATGCCTTTCTACCTTGCTAGGTTCCCCGCTATCGTCGGTTCGGCCTTTGTAGTGGGAGCTGTCCTTTCATGGTATACAGTGTTGAGTGGAACCACAG
This sequence comes from Fusarium sp. MBC 119, assembly GCA_030411635.1. NCBI lineage: Eukaryota > Fungi > Ascomycota > Sordariomycetes > Hypocreales > Nectriaceae > Fusarium > Fusarium sp. MBC 119. The sequence continues at coordinate 654 of JAPERM010000427.1, read as the reverse complement.
CCCTCATCCTCTCCGCCGAACCCTACTCGTTTTCTGCAAAATCGACTGGTGTCTTTCTCGTCTCGGGCTTCATTGGATGCTCTGTGGGCTGTATAATTGCTGCCCCGTCGGCTAATCGCCTTGCTGTTTGGCTTTCTCGACGCAATGGCGGCGTCTTCGAACCCGAGTATCGTCTGTGGACCGCTATCGCTTTGATGATCCTTCACCCTACTGGCTGTATCCTTATTGGTGTCGGCGCTAGCCACAACATCCATTGGGTCGGTATCGCGTTCGGGGTCGCTATGATCGTGGCTTGTTTCTCAATTGGAAGTACCCTAGCTATCAACTATATCATGGATTGCTATGGGGAGGTGGCTAGCGATGGTCTAGTGACGATGGGCTGCATCCGCAACCTAATTGGATTTGCTTTTGGGTATGGTATCACTCCTTGGATTAACGCCACTGGTGTTCAGGATACGTATATTGCTATTGGGTTTATTGGGATGGCCTTATATGGTGTGCCTCTAATTTTTGTATGGTGTGGAAAGTCTTTACGGGAGAAGACCGCTGCTGCATACTGGAGGACTATTGAAAAGAATGGCTATATAGCTCACTAGATAAGATTAAGTATTAATTTAGTTTAAAATTCTTTTAAAAAGCAATTTGATATTACAT
>JAPERM010000426.1:0-10800 GCA_030411635.1 Fusarium sp. MBC 119 | reverse complement strand
TCGATATATGCTCTGGTCCCAATACCTTCTCTTTCCCATGTAATACTCGCTCGTATATGGCCTCTGCTTTATCTAGCCGACCTTGGCGGGTATAGAGGAGTCCTAAACTGTTGAATATTTCAAGCATCGATGTATGATCTGGGGGCCATGCCTTCTCGGACCTTTCCAATGCTCGCTCGTACATAACCTCTGCTTTGTCTAGTTGACCTTGGTTGAAATAGAAGCTTCCAAAGTCTATGTATGTGTATAGTTCCGAGTTCTGCATCCCGCTGGTCTCTGCCATCAGCTCTAGGCATCGATCGACATGTTGCAAGAGCCGTCGCTCTAACCGCCAGTATTCGCCGTCTTCTCGACTCGGTACCAGAGACATCACACATCTAACGGCAAGTTGTACCATGTCCAGGTCAGTCTGTTGGTGCAAGACGTTGACCATCCAGGCATGCACGCATCCATGTACGCTGTACCCCGGCGATCCCGCTCCATTGTCCTTGGTTGAGGGATTTGTATCTACCAGCCCGTGGTCGTACAATACACGTATACCTTCCGTGAAGATGAGTTTGTCTGTAAGTACTCGCAGCCAGGGTGGTGCCAATTCACCAGCTCCGCACAGTAGATCGTACCACAAGTCATCGTGATCAAAGTACGCCCAAAGCTTGAGAAGCATAGCAGAAGACTTGTTTCGTTTCTCTACATTTAGATACGAGATGTTCCATGTTGAGTACATAGCACGATCCTCATAGGACAAGACCTGTGGGCTTGATTTCTGAAGTCTGTACCATGATTCTTGATATAGTTCGAGGTACTCTGTGCACGTCATAGAAACTTGATCTAGGTAGGCGCCAGCAGTGGAGAGAGCGAGGGGAAGGCCGTCGAGCTTCTGTGCGAGTTGAACAGACGCAGGATCTATAAATATTTAACCATGTGACTCATCATTGGGTCATGAGTGGTCATTACCTTCTCTCAACCGTTCACGGTTAGATGTAGATTCTAAAATCTGGAGGCTATCCTCGATTTGTTTGAGTTTGCTTAGCCGTATAGTCTGGCCGAGTTTGACCGTGGACGACCGTGTCGTCAGAATGATCGCGCCGTGATGGCTTCCGGGGAAGAATGGGCGAATATCGAAAGCCTTCAATACCACCCCATTGTTCTGCAAAGAGCTGGGTCCGTTGGTGCCCTGTACCCCGGCATCGCGAATAAGAGCACCCACTCTCTCACCGCCGCCCAAGCGAGGGTGGTCATAGTTGTCGTAGATGATGAGCCAGCGGTTGTTGCTCCATTCACTCGACCATCTCTTGACAGCCTTGACTGTCTCGTCAATATCCTGGTGCGCAACGGCACGTTCGAGATAAGCGACGGAAGGATGTTCCCGGAGTACTCGTTCTGCTACTTTCACGAAGCTGTGCTTCAGCGTCTCCTCGTCTGTTGCGTTCATCCAGAAGACTGCTGAGTAATGGTCACGATTTCGTTTGGCGAACTCAACAGCTAATTGGGGTTTTCCCCATGCCTCCAAGTCCATGAATGACAACGGTGGTGCGGTCACGGGATGATGTCAAGATCTCCTGCATCTGGGCTAGTTCGTCCTGTCTTGCAACAAATTGATTCGCCTCATTGACTTCTGATAGACTGAATGCGAGAGAGAACTGCATTCTATTTCCTCGTGCTATCATATGAAAGAATCAACACTTGCCATAAAGGCTACGCAAATTTATGAGAGGCACGCACCGTCATGAGCCCTAGATTCTGCCTCCAAACGTGAGCGGATGATACTTTCTGCATCAGCCATCATGATTTGCAAATGCTCTGAGACGGTCACATAGCCACCGTCCTGCTTGGAAGGAAACTTGGCCATATCTTCATGGTTTGCATGAATGGCAATTGGCTCTGCGTCCACCTGTCCTGGCACAACCGCTGAAGCTCTGGGCACGACCTTTCATGGCTCAGCGAATTAAGTTTGGGCCCAAAGACGGAGTATACTTACCAAAATGCGTTTCCCCAGGAGCTACTGGCGTCGGATACTCCTCGTATGCAAACTTTGTCACAAAGTCACCACTTATTGGACCATATTGCCCCAGCTGTTGCAGGAGCCATTCGGAATCTCTCTCAAGATGCTTGAAGAGACGGTCGTCGGTTGCCACGAATACAGAAGCGACATTGGCGAGGATGCGTCCCAGCTGAACACCATTCCCGCCTTGATGAGGAGTGCCCATGAATAGAATGCCGTATGTCGAAAGCTTGATGTATCGCTGCTCGAGGAGTGCACCTTGGCGGGCAGCATCTGAGTGAATAAGAGCCTAACACTATTACCAAGGAATTTCACACTGAAAGAAGGCCTTCGCTACCTACACTTCTTACAACTCTACCTCCGAGACTATGTGCTATGAAGATGACCGGTCGTTGCAAGGACTGCAGATCCATGAGTAAGCCTTTGCCACAACTATGATACGGCCCCTCACGTTGGTTAGCTTCCGTTTTCTACTCAGATCGGACACCAAAGCCCGTGCATGGTCGTATAGGAATAAGCTACTTGTGCCGGAAGTAGTATACACATTCGCATCATAGCCCCAACTGAGGATGCGGGCTCTGGGAACATCGTCAGGGAGAAGATCTCGAAGCCAGTGAACACCGTTTTCAGCGGTCCATGTCTTCTCTCGATGGCCGTTCAGGCCATGGATAGCAACGATACTGCGCGGTGGCTAGTTAGATATCACGCAACTCCCTCATGGTTAGAAGCTAGGACAGGACCAACTCGACAATAGGATCGGACCCTTCTGACAAAACGTTTAAACCTTGTGGATGCTCGAGAGCTGGGGCAGACGTCGCTGGAGGTGACCCCTGCGTGGAAGCTTGAGTGGGTCGAAAAACTCGCTTCAAGTGCTTCATGCCGAAACAAAGTTGGTGACAGTATGACGTGGATGTTCAAAGGGTCCTAGTCCGTTCATCCGGTGGAGTTGCGAGGATGCGTAAGTTACCCCCTCAATTACATGAGATGACATGCAATGGCTGTGCGGACTAGACTTTAACCGGATTCCGGTTATTAGTAACGGTTAGGCTACGGCGTATTTGCCCCGAAATTGAAACGTGGCAGACTTTGACTGGATAACCTTGTCCGAAGGACATCGGTTATTAAGATGAGTATTGAGGTCGCAAGAGGCACAGCAGATCTTTTAAGTACATCGTCGATCATTCATTGCACCAGTAAGGGGAGTTTGAGAAGACCAAACTCGAGCCTATGCCTCAATGAGTCCGGTGTTTTTATCCGTCCCAGGGCTGAAACACAAGATGACCGACCGTCTATGGGTCAAGGCAGCATCATATCTTGAGCAAGGGTCCGCAAAACCGAACTGGGGCTCGTTTCTAGGAGATTCAGGCTCCGAATTTAGACTTTGACGCTAATTGTACGGCCCGATCCATAACTTCAATTCCTGGGCGGGGCACGTTTAATCACGCTGGAAACCCTCAGAGGATTAATTATGCTGGGATCTACCCACTTGTACCATATTATTACTCCTTTCTCAAAACTATATGCAATAGTCCTTGATGCACTTTTGCTATAAACTAAGTGTCTGTTATATCATCGGTGTCGCCTAAAGGTGGTAAGACTTGGCCTAGACCACAGGGGCTTGTTGGTTAAAGTTGGAGCCTGGGGTGGCTTCACCAAGTTTCTCGTCTCCTCTTTGTGCTACCTGAGCCACTTTCGACGGTGGTTCGTACAAACCGGGTTCAGAGAATAAATAACCATTTGAGTGAACGCAAGATACCTCTTCTTAAGTATTTATAGTTATACGCTCAGTCCATTGTACTTCAGGTGTACGTAATGTTAAGAACTAAAGTCCGCCCAGTTGTGGGGTCCCTCAAGGGTACAAACATATGTTAAATGCCTATTCCATCGCGTGCGTATCCGGCATTGGGATAGAAGTCCACACTCCACTATACTTGCTCTTTGAACGCCAGCCTGGACCAAACCAATAGAGAACAAAAGGGAAGATAGCCATAACACCCGAAACAATTCCAAAGAGACTAAAAGTCCAGGTTCCGCCAAGGTTCTTAATCATATCCAGAATAAAGATCGGCACAACTCCAGCGCAAGCAATTCGGAAGCATGCTGCCATTGTGAGCGCGGATAGCGTCCCAGCAGGGGGATAAGCATCGAACAGGTAAGAAATAAATGAAATTAGAACCATGGCGTTGCCCCAGACATAAACAACCGTGCCGGATACAGGAGCTAGATAATGAATGTGGGGAGTTGCAGTGAAAGCGATCCAAAAGAGAGAGCCAGTTGTCAAGATCGATCCCAGCATGGCCGGGACAAGGCGTTTCTCGATGGCGTACATCTCCACTCTACCTGACCTAGAGAACAAGGCCTCGATCAGACTGGAGGTAATGAGTGCAAGTACCACTCCTGTAATAGCTGAAAGGAACGCCAACCCGGCTCTCCGGACGTCGAAACCATAAGTGGCACTTAATACAGCCGGTACCGAGATAAACCATTGGAACACAAGCGCGAAGTTGAGGCCGAGGTAGAGTGAAATCAGTATAACCAAAGGTTCAGTGAAAAGCATCTTGATGGGGGTGAGAACAGTGATATGCGCCATCTCCTGGAGTGTGACGCCGCTTTGGGCGCAGGGCAATTTGATGCCACTTCGGTTGTATCGAATGCGAGTTCTCAAAATCTCACGACCATAGGTTTCGGGCATGAAAGAGCCGAATGCCAGGGTTACTGTGGCAAACATGAGGGTCACCCAGGACAGCCAAGCCGGACCTCTGGCGGCGAAAACGAATCCGCCAACAATAGGCCCTAAAGTCACAAATATTAGTAACTTCTCCTCACGTGATGTATAGGTCCATACATACCGAGAGCGGCTCCGAGGTAGGAGGCAAGGGTCAAAAAGCAATAGTATGTCACAGTCTTGTGCGCAGGCCAGACGTCGGCAAAGGTCCCTTCGATCAGGACTACACATGGACCACCAAATAAACCAGCGAGAAATCGAAAGGCAAGCAAGGTAGAGATGTCTGCAGCTAGACCAATAACCACAACACAAAGGCAGAAAAGAGAGAAACTGGTCAAGTATATCGGTCGACGACCCAATCGTTCAGACAAGTGGGGGGTGTAGATTGGGGCGAAGAAGACGCCAAAGAAGGGCATCGTGAAGCCAAGGACAGCGACGTGCTGCGAAACGCCGAAGGCTGCTGGAATAGCGCCGATAGCAGCTGTATAGGTGGTGGTCCCGTACATGCTGTCCAAATTAGTAACGCTTGACTGTATGCATGGTGCTAGTGCCACTCACATCACGAACACAAACATGAAAGCAGTAGCGGATACGTAAGCCTTCTTGAAAAATGGCCAGCTCATTGGGCTATCGGGATCAGTAGGAGATAGGTTATGTCCTGCAGACGGCTTGGTGCCAGCACTGAGGCATGGCTCAAGTTCATTGTCAGGAGAAAGTCGGCCACTCATCGTGTTAATGGGATGGGATCCAGGATTGATCGACATAAGTGCAGATATATGATATGCAAAGAGTATGTGTTTGAATGAAGTGTTTTTGTAAGATTGCAAAATGTTGTTCCAGTGGTAGGTCAAAAAAGGAGATGGTCAACCTGCATATTATATACCTGAGATTGGATATCATGGCAGTGCAATTCCAGTCCTGCAATAATCTCGTTGCACTCTACATAGCCCCTCGACATAACGCTGCGAGGGAGCATGTAACGAATAATCGGGTTTGTTCTTGCAGACAGATAACCGCGACTGAGTTGATGGAGTGACCAAATGGCTTGTCTTAGATCCAGCCACTCCATAATCAGAATTGCCTTATTGGGTTAGTTCCTTTCCAGCCCTAATTCGCCCCCGGGCGCTAGTGTTGAACCTTAATACGAAAAACAAGGGGGCGGATAGCTAAGCCCTGTTGCGGCTTGTCAGATTGTTCATCAAAATCGCCCGATTGAGTAACTTGCCTACCAGGCAGTGATTAAGCCTACATCCCCAGCTTGGTGACCGTTTTGCATTTGATACCTGCTTTCTTGCACAAAGCTAGTTCCATAACGGAGCTTGATTTACCTCGCCTCCGCAATGGCGCAAAGCGGGGTGATTTAGTGTTTTATCTCTTCTCTCGTTGCAGTTTGTTTTTATCCCTTCTTTTTTTTTGTCCCTCTGAATGCTCTACAATCATTATTAAAAATTCACAAATCTCCTCCCGCGTACCGCAATATGATCCCAACACATCATCCAAAACGACCTTTTGCGCGCCTATCTGACTATGGAGATGACAGCTAACATGTAGGGTAGGTACAGCCCGAAAGAGACCCAGACAATAATCACGAGTACATTAGGGCGCCTGTGAGGGGCGTTTGATAAATAGGTATAGAAGTCACTGCTAACTTTTCATATATTTGGCGTTCTATCAACTAGAGGCCATCTGCGTTAGAGACATGCCGTCACTCTTCTTGTAGCTATTACAAGAAACGATTCTTTTGATGACCCTCCTGGGCGGCCCTCAATGTTCCGAGTGTGGTCAGGATGAAGGGATTAAAGCCCTTGGTGACCACAACATGGCTTCGAATGCTCAAGTATGCACGGACTATTATTTGTACGAAAAAGCTCAATAATTTGCACGGGCCAGATGTGTCGTAATTTGTCGAATTGCGACCACAGCCACGCGGTAGTGGTACGGATACCAAGCGGAGACTGCATTCAATCCTCGCCCTATTCCTGTTATCATAGGCTGAGTCCTTCCAAGCACAAGCACATCCGACAACACAAGACCCTCGCGTAGACTTACTGGCCTTCTTTGATTGGTGTAAAGCTATAAGGATTCCGTTAGCAATTCCGCAAAATGGAAACCCCATCAATTACGTCGTCTGAGAAGATCAGAGGAGTCTCTTTGGGACAGTCGCAGAATACGAGCCGCATTATTAAGCTAGAATTTTCAACCTAGTCTAAAATATCGTTGGCGTTGGGATACTTGGTGCTATGTCAAGGAGACCTGTTGATGTGGTACTATTAAAGCACTACTACAATTGGCACAACTTGGACCATGTATTGTCTAGTACTGATACGCTTTTCCCATCATACCTCTACATCTTTCTTAATACATTACCATAACCATACCACCATTACCTACTATCACGATAATAGACACAAAAGTCTTCCATCGATATTGACTTGTCGAACAATATTACCATTCCCTGGAGTCAGGGCAACTCACCAATACAAAAGAGCTAGTCTCAGCCTGACCTCGAATGGTTCAAAAAACCCAACGAGCTGCATCGAATAAGACTTCTGGACTTATTCAATTGGGCTTGATTAGACTTTCCACGGAGATGATCTCTTAGTCTCAGGCTTCTTTATCCAAGGCTATCATAACTTCTACATGTGCTAGACTTACTGGGGCAAGTGGTAGAAGAAAATAGTTGATCGCGTACGGCTGATATCTCCGCTAGGGTAGTATGAGTTTCTTGTTGAGACTCCTTTCTTTTTCTGCTATCTTTTACCTCTGTTAAGTCAATGCCCAATGATTATTTCAAATACTTCCCCACTTATCACCCATTCGTCCACCTGAGTCAGAATGAGTCATTGCGGCTAGCCGTATAGGCTTGTATGAGCGCGACTAGTTACAAGCTAGAGCTTAGTATGAGCTACTTAGGGTTAGATCTCCCTCGTTTTTTCCTCACTATTATGGTTGCAGAAGTTAGACGAGCTGGGTTCTTATATATTTATACATATGCGGCCTCATTGCCATATTCCTACTGGCAAACTTAAATAATTGACATCCTTGTCATATACACTCTTTTCCTCGGCTCTGGCAGCAAGAACAATATTTCCTCCAGGCACTGGCCCTTTCCCGAAACCGAACCACATCTGGAGAGCAAATCATGTCTCTCAGTGACAGCAGTCAGGCACACAATGACACCCTCAAGGGCACACGAGTACTCGTTTTTGGAGGCACGGCGGGTATAGGGAAGGGTGTCGCATCGGCAGCCACATCTGCGGGAGCTAAGATCTTCCTCTCTTCTTCGAGCCCGTCCAAAATATCAGCAGCGGTGGCCGAATTAAAGTCCATTTATCCGGAAGCTATCGTGTCAGGCACGGCGGCCGACCTGTCCGACCCGAAAACCATCGAGCTCAATCTAGAAAAAGTGCTTCAGTCCGCTATTACCGAGCTGGGTGGCCCCCTAGACCACATTGTCTACACAGCAGGGGACGCGTTCGACTTTGAACCACTCTCGACCGTCACGGCAGCAAATGCTTACTCGTCTTGGACGGTACGCTACTTAGGCCCATTGCTGGTGGGCAAGTTGGTGATCAAGAACTCTTGCGTTTACCTCAGAGCGTCTAGTAGCTCTTCAATTACTCTGACATCCGGCATCCATGGAAGTAAGCCCCTACCTGGTCTATCTAGAAGCATCGGCTGGTGCGGTGCTGTCGAAACCTTAACTAAGGCACTTGCGGTCGACCTCGCCCCAGTCAGAGTCAATAACATTTCTCCCGGAGCCATCCAAACACCAATGCTAGAGAAGCTCGGCGAGGAGGCCATGGCTAGCTTTGCTCAGAAACAACTTATTAAGGAGGTGGGCAAGGTGCAGGAGATAGCGGAAGCGTACCTTTTCAGCATGCGTTGCTCATTTGCGACGGGCCAGCAATATGTTGTTGACGGCGGTTATACGTACAAATGATGTTCAGACACGAACGTGATTGTACAAACATGGGCCATTACAGTTAGCTGTTTGTGTTTTATAACAGAGAATCTATTAAACACCGGTGTTTATGCCATAAATGGCTTTGCATGAGACGCACGCACGGCCTCTGTGCAATCAACGACGCAGTCTTCAAGTGGACCGATGAGGATATGTGTATGTAGACACGAGGTATTGATAGCCTTGGGATGTTCTATGCCTCTCGTTGTTTGGAAAAAGGTGGATGTTTAGTACCAACTTAAAGCAGTCATTGTGGAAGGCCGAAGTGTTCATCAAGGGGTGCCGGTTTGTCCAGAACAGCTCCGTCTTTTGCTCTTGAGGGGAGTGTCGATCATTCATTGACCGGATTCAGCGTTGATTCGTCCTCTTCCATGAGCGAAAACATATCTTGTCAGCCAAGAAGGTCTTGTTTCCGATTTAGATGATGATGCAGCATAAACTTGCTATTGGGCGCGGAATATTGGAATATATCAAAATTCTATCAGTTATTACCACCGTAGTGCATACTTCAATCAATGCAGTATCTAGCATAGGTGAGTCCAGGGGTGTTGCGGTGCTATTAGTAAAATCCAAAGATCCGTTGCATATGCCGTGATAACATGTACTTGTACGCATTCTCAGTTTACTTGATCTGGGTAGAACGGCCGCTAAACCCGGATTCCAAACGGTATCCCGACCGATACATACTCCCTTATAAACGACTAGAAGCCACCTCAACAGTCACTACGAATTGTTGAGGAACTTGGCCGAACCACAAGCAGCCTCACCTATGGCATTTGTTCAACTTTTTCATAATATGCACGGAGGCTCACGCTGCACTCGGGATTAGAGGGAAGAACGAGGCACATTATAGCGTTAGAGTCAATCAAATTAAAAGTTCAGGATAAACAATTTATACTAGATGCTCACAATGTTTCTTCTTGAAATATATTTTGCTCGATGACTCCAGCGTTTGGATTATGGTAATCGGCTTGTGCGCAACGTCCAGTTCATTTTGGACGGCTGATGCATTGATAGAACGGGAGCGGTAATTGTCGGCTCCTCTTAACGATCAGCCGTCCAGCACAACGCTCGACTGGAGAATACAAGCGTCAAATGTGCGATAGCATCCACTATGTTTCTTGGCTGATCGTACTCGAGAAGACGGTAGTATTGCTCATGTCTTCCTACTCTCGCCAGCTTACTCTACAGTGCTCTCGATCTCATGAATGGTGTTTGAAGTTTCGGCTGTCGTAAATTCTTGTCCCTGTTGGTCGTTTGACCGAACAGGCGCTTTTGTGGTCCAGACATCTCTCAGCGGATCATACATCATCGCAGGTCCGCAAAATGCCTTCCAAAAGGTATCCCAATCACTTCCGTCGAAGAGAAATGTCCCCAAACCCTTTTGAATATCGAGAAGACTGTACTTGTGTCGCATAAGAAGGACCAAGAAAGGCATATATAATTTGAAGGAATTTTGGATCTCGACAGATGGCGTGCATTGTTGAAGAAGAAGCTTTAATTTTCCAAACTTCCGGACGCTCTGTTGACGAAGAATTAATACGGGAGTCTCTACTGTGATGTGACAAAAGATGAGCTCGGGGAAAGAGATATAGATTAGAGTTACCCATAAGGAGCAGGATTTCGAAAGCAATCTGGTTTTTCCATCGGACGTACAGATGATCCGTCAACTGAATGACCTCCTGCACGACCTTTTTATCCCGAAGGATAGTATTGTGAGATACCTTTCTCCCATTTAGCTGAGTGAGAGTCATTACTACGTGTCCTCATCACCAAGATAACTATCAACAATAGTAGCAGCAATAACAACTAATTTCTCCCAGTGGTCCAAAATTATTCGCTGGTGCGGGTGTTGAATTAAGTCGATCTTCTCGAGTTGCGCTAATTTATGTCGAAGTTTTCTTGGATCGTTGAGTCCATGCAGCCTTCGTCTTTTGAGTTGGGTATTTTCTTGCGATAGGTTCCTCACGGGACGCGGAGCAGCGCATGCCTATGGTGTGGACGGCCCGTCTGTTTTTACCCATGTCCTCTCCGCGCCAAGGTCGATTAGCCCACAGGACCAGTTGCAAGATCGAGCTGTGTTCCAGTATCTGTTGGACCTTGACATGC
>JAPERM010000422.1:0-47418 GCA_030411635.1 Fusarium sp. MBC 119 | reverse complement strand
GTTAGTTGAGATTTAGGACTGGGCGGACGGCGGATTAAGCTCAGAAAAAGGGAGTGTTAGACTTGCCTAGGTTTAGGGCACCCTGCTAAATGTCACCTGAGTAGCAACCTACTTTCGCAGGCTGTGAGTGCTGGAGCTAAACTCCACAAGTGGTGGCCTAGTCAGTTTGCCACCTTAACAGCTGTGTCAACAGCTGAGTAGTCTAGCAGACTGTTCAGGTGATACTGTTGGACCAGGTCACGGAGCTGTCTTTCTTCTACCTCTATTTGTGAGGCTCACGTTGGGAAATGAAAGATATAAAACCTGGTGTATCCGCTCACTTGATGAAATTGAAACCCGGAGACCACATCATACAATCTCAGACGCCTACATACAACATTTCCACAATTCAGTGCATCCCAAAGCAACATCGTCCACGATGACGGGGACCGAGCTACGGGGTCTCTCTCACGATGAGGTGCAGCTGCAATTCCGACAACTCAGTCGTAACATTACCCGCGAAGGTCTTGGATCATGCATATCCGGAATCCTCGCATGCAAGTTACCCTGGCTGTTAGTGTCTGGTATTTACAATCTCGCCAACTTCATTCGTTACATCCACATATTTCGGGAACTTAAAAAAGCCGCGCGTGGTTTTGGCATCCGGATCAAGAAGCGAGTAATCGCAAAAGGCATGCTCGAAGGGGCCTTGACCAAGTTGGGGAGCTCGATCATCACACTCGGTCATGACGACCTGGTGACTGCAACAGGGGCTGTCTCCTCCTGGCTCAAGCATGCGGGCTTGTACATCGCGGACCATTCGAGTTTTTCCATGCCCGCTAGCTGGACGTTCAACCCAAACCATATCGTTAACTGGGATTCTGTACATCGTATGAGCCATCATACACTGCAACATACCACGGAAATTGCCAATTGGCCGACAGATCAAGCCCAGCAGCTGACGCATACCGACCAGCAGAAGAGTTTGGGTTGGAAGGAAGATGGCGGAGACTTGGCGAAGCAGGTTTTCGTTGTTGGTTTGGTTCAGGTGGGAAGTAGTAAGGTGGCTGATGTTGTTCTTGAAGAGTCATATGACAAAGGAAAAGATTCATCATGGGCTCGCCGCCAGCGGCATAAAATTAGAGCATGGTTTGGAAGATGAAACTACTGGATATGATTTTCTTTGTATATGCTTCTAACACGCAGGGGATGTTCCGTGTATGTTGTGTTATACAACTTGGTTGTATTCAAGTCATTTAAGCTGTATGGAGTTTCTGTTTGACTTACTTGGATCTCAGAGAATAATAGTACTTTAACAATGCCGCTATGAGTACGTCTTGTAAGAAAGGTGCTTTCCTTAGGTGGAGAGACAATATCAAGACTCGCTTTCGACTAACCCCAGTCTCATCACATTGGTATTGCATAGCCGGGGACAGGGGCAGCCACCACGACGCAAACTGTCGCCCATTCCAGATAGTGTGTATTACAATTAAGATGTACGTACCTAAAGCTTTTTAAGAAGCCCTTTACTGCTGTATGAGGGCACACCATGTAGCGAGTTATATCACTCTGCTTATTGCAGATAAATTTGATATCCTTGCTATAACATCATTACGACGACTGGTACATCGGCTACCAATGGCTTCGAACGTAGAATTCGTTTCACGGACATATATCTATTTTTGTCCTAGGCCCGTGAGCGGAAGGATTGGTCCAGGGGGTGAACGAGAAATTTGAACTTTAATTCCCGAGGCCATATTGCTGGTTGTTTTGAGCTCATGAGTTTATGTGACGTAACGGCGATGGTCGTGATCCTCCATACATGTTTCAAAGGCCGATGCCTCTGTGGCTTGGTCGCTGACTGGAAGGACGTATGTCGCGAGTTCCAAGCACTGGGCGGAAGGTAGTTTGCCCAAACTCTAGATGCTACCTATCATCTTAGCTTGAAGGTGAGTTGCAACGTGGAACTAAGGTAATGCGTTTATCGTTTTGCTTTCGTTGTCGCTCAAACGGGAACAACGGACGAGAGGAGGCGATTCAGACTATCCCCGAATTTTGACAACCACCCACGGAACAAAGATCGGCCGATTCCGAAATGGAACTAACGTGGTTTTGTACTCTTTCCATCTTCGTCTTTCTCAGCTGCTTAGTAAGAGGTTTATCGGACCTGTTCAAGGTGACAAGGGTGGCTTGTTCAACTTGCAGATACCGCAAGATCCGGTGTGATGGATAGCCAGATGGGATTTGTTCTAAATGCATAAACACATGATCTTAACTGTATTTCCGATACCACAAATCGTCTACCACGCCTGGGAACGACTCAGGGCTCCGTTATAGCTAATTTCATGTCTACCCCAGTTCAAGACTCCCTTCTCTACATCCCGAATAATCTTAATATGAATCATACCATGTTTCACGACTTGTATTCTCCTGTTCGTTCCGGCTATCAAGTGAAGAGAAATGAGACGACAGATTTTATTGCGAAGATCAAAGGACTTATCTGCAGCCCTCCTTAGTACATAGGCAGCAATTGTACTTTTCCAACAGCAGGGGCAGAGCAACGTCAAGATTCTCCTGTTGCTGATAGAGTTTTGGACTTGGATTTTTTAGCGCTCAAGCACTCTCGAATGGCCTCCTCAGCTCCTCATCTGGTAGCACAAACCTTTTGCGTCGCTCTTTATGGCTTGCTGCATTGTCATCGTAAGGAAATATCGTTCTGCTTGTTCTTTTATTCACAAGAAAAAGCCACTCTTCTGCAGCTCCTGCACATGGTCAACAATAGTCCACACGAATAAGATCAGCTAAGGCTTCTGACCTAGATTTGTTCCACTAGCAAGAGAATTTTAGCGCTTCTATTCCAGACACTATATTGTCAAAATCCCAAATGTTATTTACAAGTAAGTTTAATCAAATTGTTTAAAACACATGCGGACTGACAAGAGTGGTCTGTCAGTATCGTAGAGTGGGCTTTTGCCGTGACTCAAAAATAGGTGTCCCGCGACCGATGTCACTTGACCGGAGCAATGTGACAACTCATCAAAATTAGACCCAGGATGGAGTTGGCAGCGACCATATGTCGTTGCTAACAAGATAGATACGTGGCAGTGCAGTGTGTTTACCTTGTGAAGATTGATTTGACGAACCATCTCCTGGCCAAACTAGTAAGGTCTTGTCTCTACTGACCCAACGATTCATGTGACAACCCTCGAGCCTCGGACATACGCATTGTTACTCTAGCATAATATTATGAAAGCGCTATATTTAGAATCACGAAAAAGTCAAATGTCATGTCTGCTGGTTTGTAGGCAGTAATACATTGTGCAGACAGAACTTCTTCGAGCTCATGGCACCCGTCTGCAAGACCTCACGCCTAACAAGCACTAGGTTTCGAGTCGCTTGCACTTGCAGCCCAGTTGATAGGTCTATCTGCTCAGCAGATGGTAAGTTTGAGCCCTAGCCCTAAGATCTCAATCCGTTGTGCCGCTTCCCACACTCTTACTGAAAGAGTTCACAGAGAAGTCCCTATTTCACCGCCTTTTCAACGCTATGCTATTTGGTGAACCAAGCACCAATAGCATATCATATCTCTGACGTTCATGGCATGACTTGCTAAAAGGTTGTCAGCTTACCAGCCCGGAAGATAATCTGTGCTGCTAAAATCTCGCTAGAGACTGGTTACTGAGGTGGTTTCGAAGTGGAACTGTCAACCTCATGAAACCAACGATCACTAGAGGTTAGGAGTAGAATAGCAAAGATGGAAGAACGTCATCACCGCGGAATACTCAGACATGCATGAGTTGATAATCATTCGAAAACTTAGCAGAGCAACTCATTCAATCAAAAAGTCTTGTACCAAGTCAAGTACGCACTAGACTGTACTGCTTCCTCAGCGAGTGGCATGTTCATGCTGCATAACGGCTCAGCCAACAGTAGAGAAGATAGTAGCGATAAATAATCACACCGCCTGTGGTTTCCATCGCTCCTCCCGCTAGCGAGCTATGGAAGGAACCAATGTCCCACCACCAATGTCACCGAATCCACGCCGTACGGCAACGCTTCGCAAGTAGGATGGCAGGGACCACAAACTAACCAGCTGAAGCCAGCAACGTAACGATACAGTACGCCGTTGCTGTGGAACTTGCTGCGGCAAGGATGTCTTTGATTCTGATCATTTGAAAAGGTGATTGGTAGTCGTATTTTCAGAGCGGGCGGCTAGGAACGTTAGGAATGCTAGCTAGCCTTTCCTTATTCCGACAACTTGCATTCTCTCCAGATCGTATCAAGAAATTCCGTGACTCAGTTCAGCTGGCTTGAACATGATCTTTTCCGTCCTACCAGTGAGGGAGCGCCATGGAATTGAAATCTATTTTTAGACGACCTTAAGCTATTTGACTGCCCAGTGAGTGAGCCACTAACTCGTTGAACCCCAACGTTCCATTCGATTTAACGCTTGAAATGACCTGAAAGGCATGACAACTCGCTACAGTAGGCATTGACTCCAACTCTCGAACGAATCATCGTCGTTCTCTGGTACACTCCCTTTCCAACCGGAAAATCGGACCAAGAGCTGATAGAATATGATTGGGCTACTAGCGGCGGTGAATCGAAGACGACAAAGCCCAGACTGAAGACCAGCGACAGTTGAACAGCCGTCGGCGTTAAGCACTTGTATGAACAACATACATTCGGAGATTAAAAATGTGGGAGCTGTAGGTGAGTTTAGCTACACCGATAGTCAAGGATTCATGTCCGAGAACTTCTGGTCAGGTGTTATTGAGATTACCTTGCCACTTTCAATGTAGCAGCAGATGTGTTTGAAGCCTTGGAGCCGAAAACCACTAATGGAGTCAAGATCACCTCTATGAAAGACTCACAATAACACTCAATCACTTGTCCAAAATAAGGATTCGATTACAGCCAATCACTGAGTGAAGCTAGCACACCGAGAAACATTTGATTGGTTATAAACCCACGTCTCCATAATGAGGCTGCGGCATGTGGTTGTTGTGATTTGCGAAACTGCCGAACCCTGTGAATTGAACTGGCTGATCGGCCGAGTAATTCAAATAGTCATGTTTGAGAAGCCGAGGTTTAATTGTATTCGAGATGTTGACCAGCACTATCAAAGGGCTTTAGCTGGTCATGCATTGATTAAACTTGAGATCTGAAACTGTCTGTCGGGACCGGAGGATTGGCAAGACACGGCCAAGGTCAGGGATTGACTCAGATCGAATCTGAAACAGATTACTATTCAGAAAGAGTACCAGCTTGGCACACGGCTTAAAGAGCGTGCGACTGGTCATGAGGCGAACTATTATGGGGCGATGGGGCCGTAATCATACATGACCGCTTTCTTGGCTGCAGGTGTTGGAATAGACAACCTGGAATACGCTGATCCTCTAGCCTCATTCTTCTTTTCCCCGACCCGTTAGCTTGGTTGCTGGTAGGCATTAGTGTGGTTCCCGTCCGTCATTGGCTTAAATACTGGAGACCTTCGAGACAAGGACTGCAAGATTTACTTAAAAGGGTAATAGATCCGCAAAGGCCATCATTCCGCTGATGAGTGCCCCGACATTTCTCGGCTCTCTTAAACGGTGCTGCGGTGCAGTAGGTCGGTTAACGTCTCAGATGCCTGCCTCGATGCAAAATGACATTCCCCTGGCTTGAACCGTGGCCAAGGGGCGGCAAGCAGGGAATCTAGCCAGATTAGATCGACACGGGGACAGGGTGACTGAGGTTATGCGGGTGAATAAGCAACCTGACTGAGACACAAATGCACCGAAGGTTCCCCAGGGCGGGTCTTGGTAGGTCCGTGGCCATCCGCTGTTGTGCTGTGCGTTTTGCTCTCCCTTCCAACCACAGCTTGAAATTCAAGATGGGGCAAACAAGTGGTTGGTGTTTTCTAGATCTGACGATATCAACATCCACGGCTTTAACTGAATAAGGCCATGCGGACGTTGGTTACTCATCCCATGCCAGCACTGAGTCGCTTGTCCTGCCTAATATGGCGGGCGTCCAAGTTGCTTTTTCTTGGGACTCAGGGTGAGGGTAACCCAGCGGTTTTATCAATGAGCAAACCCCCACGATGCACTCGGACCACCTGCGGCACAACTGACAATCCCTTGTTCTCACCTCATCTCCCCCGTCATCGCAAGTGCAAACTAAACAAGCCGACTTTTTGTTTCCTCGCAGACCAATCCGAAATATAACATTCACCTCTTAGTCTACGGATATCCGCTAGAGCATTGCGCCTGATTGTTATTCGCAAACGGTTTACAGAGTCAACGCCTCACTGATTTTAAGCTTCGCACCGTGCACCAGACCAGGCATTAGCTCTCGAGAAACTTCATCACGATGGAGGCTTCACCAGAGTCAGATCGTCCCCGGAAGCGCATCAAGTACGAGTGCGACGATGATACAATCCTCATGAACACAACAATACTCAATACAGACACGGTCAAGAGCAGCTATGAATCTATTGATGACTTATCGTACTACCCCACTCCTTTGTCACCGACCAGAGACTCGATGCCTTCCTCACGATTGATCACCTACGGCACTGAGAACAAGGGCATATCTTGGACCCCGGATACCCAAGGTAAGATAATAACGTTTTACTTCGCCGTAATGGAACCCTTGCTCTCCAGTTAGCCTCCGTTTTCGTCGCGCATGGTCCCTAGACACTTATTGCACTCGGGCTCATTTATTTTAACTGCCGAATCTTTTTAGAGAAATCTGACATGCAATAAGCCACATACGAGAGGCCAACGCCTTTGAGTATAGTGGGCAGAGGGGAAAGAGGCATTTGTCTCGCCCCGCTGTCACACCTCTTCTTTACCTTCTGTATGCTTACGTTGGACACAGCAACTCAGTCCGCGCCGTTCGTTCATCCAATTCCACAATCTCCTCCACCACTACATCAATCTCCAAGGTCTCATCATCAAGCCCCTAAGCTACGTCGACTCCTACCTTCGGCTCCAATCTCCGCCACAGAGTCATTTGATGGTCCTCCTGGCCAGTATGGTCAGGGATTTATTGTCAGTCCCTTCACTGTCGATGAAGATCGGTTGACTATATCCGCTGTCCCATCCTTCACTCGACCTGACAACGGACAAGTGAATGGTTATATCAAGTTTCACTGGCCTTCTCGGACACTCTCCAGGCGACGTTCTGGCACTGTATCATCGGTGTCCAAAGGCAGTGTGGAGGGGAGCTTATCGACACAGGCAACGCAGTCGGGGGTCATCAGTTGCCATTCCGTAGAAATCTGTCGCCCAGAGGCGACGTTACCTAACGTGACAGAAATCGTGTCAAATGTGGCAATGGACACAACATTGACACCCAAAATCTCGCCTGGAAGCTCGCCAATATCGGTTGATGATTGGTTGTTCCAATTACCAGATATTGGCGAGCCAAGAATGTTACCGCCGCAGTTTGGATCGCAGTCCAAAATGGACTATATCGACAGGCGTTTATTTGAATTCTGTACGTTCATCCCTCGCTGCGCTATTTAAAGCCTGGCAACAATTGTCATCCATGATAATAATAATGCCTACTGACCATCTCACGATAGATACCAAAAACTGGTGTCCAGGGAGAAGTGTCCTTAACGAAACGAATTTGTGGTTAAAGGATCTGGCCCCTATGCACGAGAACAATGGCATTCTCTATGCCATCCAGAGTCTAGCTGGTATCTATGTCTACGATTACTTGCCAAACGAGCGTATTCGAAACAGAATCAACCAACGATACATCCTGGCTGATAGGTATTTCACCAAACTCCTCAATTCGCCTAGGGAAACTGGAGAAGGAGCCCAAGTCATCACCATGGCCGTGCTTCTCTCGATGCAAGACGTAAGTGCGAGATGGTAACTTGGTATACTGTCTTGTTGTAACATTTACGAACCCGTGTTCTAGATCATACTCACTGAGCGGCGCCGAAAGAAGCCTTACACGCCCCGGTGGCTAGAAGGGTTTAAACAGGCTGAGAACCTACTTCGGAAGACCGACCCGGGAGCACGATATTGGAAGAACGAAAACATTCAGTACAACAAACTCCGTATTTCTCAGTCTATCATGGTTGGCCGGGCCGTGATCTTGACCCAGGCGATGTCGCCTCTTCCCCCACCTACAATGGATCCTGAGTCTGAAGTCAGTAGATTTGACTGGCTTCTATATGGCACAGAAAAAGACGTATCTGAGATTCACGGTGGTTGTGGCTTTTCACAGAAGTTGCTGCATATCATGAGCCAAATTACATATTGCGCGGCCCGTCTACAGCAAGACCCCGGAAGCACCGTTGTTCCGATCACAGCGCGATACTTAGATCGACAGCTCTCCTCGATGCGGCAATGGAGTCGTGAGGTCGAATCTGATACCCAGGGAGCAGTGGGGGGATATGCTCAAACGATAGAGTGGGTACGACGGAAGCCAGATGATGAAGTCCTCGATTCGAGTCAGGATATGACGGATGTCACAGCTGAGGCATGGAGAATTACAATCATCATATATTTCCAGTGTCGTCTTTTAAGGTATGGATCCAATTACTAATGACCAGGCCGAGAAGAGTGCTGACTCGACTTGACTTAAGACTACCTCGCAACCATCCACATGTGGTCGCAAATCTGAGTGACCTTTCGAAGTGTATACGCATCATGCCAACTTCAGGCTCGTATTTCACGGCACAAGCGCCCCTTCTACCGGTGTTCTTACTAGGCATGCTTGCCACCAATCACGACCATAGGAGTGTGGCACAGAATTGGTTCGACCAGGTTGTGCAAGCACCAGCTCGTAGTGTAAGTAAAGTAAAGTGGGCTGCAGTTGATTGGTCTCTGTCTCTCGTCTTTACATGGGGCAGGTGGCTTGTGCTCCTGTCATGGTCTTTTGAACCGCTTCAAATCATCAGGCGACTAATGATCTGAACAGAGTGTCCCGCCGTTGTACCAAGCTCTCCAACGCATCTGGGCTTGGATCGGTACAGAGATAGAGCTTTCTCCTAAGCCGAACAACATTCCGAAACCTATTGGTATGAGGTATCCCTGGTGGGAACTCCTTGTAACGAAGGTCATGGAGAAGGAAGAAGAGATTCTATGCTTGACTTAGTAGAACGCATCTGATTATCGGTAGAGTTGTTGAGCTACATACCTTTGGCCATCGCGCTATACCTAGGTCCCAAGACCTATGATACTTGCAGATAGTGGTCAGGACCGGATCCCGAGCCTATTCATTTCACATTTCATTCTTACACTCTCGTCCCCCTTTTCCGTTTTCGGTCTACCCACGACGGTTGCTAATGGAATAGGGCTTTGTGCGGCGTGCGGTAGTTTACTTAGGGTTCAAACTAAAAAGTTCCAGATGTGTTTAGTCTTTAGAGACACATCTGCCATATTGCCGTTAGCCCCGCGGGGTGTGTATGAAACACCTAACGCAGGATGTATGGAAACTATGACTACTGTAGCTGATGGTTTTAGCTTATGGTAAAAAATCATACGATGGCACGCGTTATTAGGGTTGACATGCATGAATAACAATCGCGTTGGCTTGTACGTTGCAAGGATCGGCTTGGCTTTAAGAAGTGGTCAATTGATTGTATACATGACCTTGTTGCGTGCTACAAGGTCCTACCTAGATTTGAAGTAATACATATCTAAGCGACTGTATTCTTACTCTAGCTAGACTGAGTAGCGGTACTGAATTTGTTCCTGGGTATGACTAGACTTGGACTTCTAAGCAGGCTCAGGTTTTAGTATCCTCAATGCTCCGAGGCATAATACGAAACAAAAGGGAACTCTGACCAAGATACACCTTGTTTCTTGTAAAACTCTGCAATTACTGGTCAAACCTTTGCTAGCGAGATGACAGATTTTTTATGTGAGAACTTTCATTTGTTCATCGATAGAAAGGTATTAACATGGTAGGGCCATTGATGTCTAGGCACGGTATGACTGACATGAAAGCGGGGAGACACTTGACCCAAGCAACCATTCCTGATGAGTTTCCTTTTCCAAGAGGTCAAGCACAGCTCCACATGTCTCTCTACCTTTACATCGGGAGCATAGAGTATTATGCTTAGATTGTGGGAATGTTGTGTTCTTTATTATAGTTAAAGCATACCTTCTGGAAAGGCAGCAATATTACATAGAAATACACAGCATCCTCAGATAGGAAACAACTTTTCAATTGACGTATGGTGTGAGTCAAGTGGAACAGGCTCATGTGGAATGCACTATGGGAGGTTGCAACTAACTCAAACCTGTTCCTTGTGCTGGGTGAGGGATAAGGCCAATCAGGAACAGCACTGATCTCGACAAAGAATTCTTGGGTGTTGGGATAGTTGGTCAAGAGATCTCACACGCTGACGAGAGGTGGCATACTTTCCGATGAATCATCACGCACGAAGTGGCCTACGACAAGGAGAAGGTAGCTGTCAGGAGAAGGTGCGATGGGGTCGTTTGAAAGCTCCCTCACTATCCGTAGCAAGGATCGATAGGGAATACGTCGTTCTAAGTTAGAGAAACAGTAGCATGATCGTGACCGAGATCGGGAACCACTTGTCCAGGTAGAGCACTCAGTACATAATACCAAGCAAGCCTTCCTTCAGTATTGGGGACTCAACCTCTTGCAATCTAGTGATATGCTATGTAGTTCCACGTGTGACTGGTGAAATCATCAAGTAAGAGTTCACAAAGTGTTGATTAGTATGGATATTAGTAAAAGGACCCATCGGGAGGTTCATCATTTGACGTGAATTGAAGGGCAGACGAATTCAATCCAGGCTGTGACCCTAGATGAGTACTACACGAGTCAGTAGAAGAGTCAATGGCGTAGAACTTCTCATGAGTAAAAGCTCTGGGCAGGTAGTCATGGATCAGTGCCACGGGGTGGTTTTGAGATTCCTGATTGAAAGCTACGCACCTCCATGCTGAAACTTAGTAGGCAATATGTTGCTCAGCGCTCATCAAAGTCGTAGTGTTCTTCAATTAAATGGGACTGGAAGATTTCCGTCCCGCTGATGCTACACAAATGATCTGAGCATTTATGAAATTTATTGCCCATTTTGCCGCTCATTTCTCAAGGTTCGATGGTGTCATAGTATGATAGAAAGGCCCTTATTGTAAAGTCGCTTAAGAAGCCCTGATATTAGACGCATAACAACAAAAGATCGGGATTTAGGACAGTGATGGTAGTCTCTGTCTAGTCCACAGTCTTGAGTTTCGCATAGCTAGTTATTGTCTGAAAGTCGTCAGTGGAGGTGGCTAGTATTGCTGCTGTGAGTGTGACTTTTGCGTGATGATTGAACTCGGTATGTGGAGCATAATTTCCTAGCAAGAAAGGCTCGGGCGACTCGGCGTTGGAACTACTTTACTTGCCGTTTAATGTTTCGCCTGGGTAAACGATGAGGACCCCCTGTCAAGTACTCTAGAAGGTTCAATGACTCATGCAACAGCGCAAATTCTCGCAACTAATACTCGATTCAAGAGAACACACTAGCTCGAACAAGGAAGATAGAAATATTCTGCTCAGAGTAGCCATGAGTTCTAGGTGCACTTCAAGTTTTCAAAAGACCTGTGCTTTCTGAATGAGAAAGCTTCTAGTCACCTGGCCATAGAAGCTACAGACCAGTGTCAAATTAGAAATAGACCGAGTTTTCCTATCCTTTAACCTGACTTGGAAGGTAGGCACTAAGTCTAGATCGCCATGGAGAAACCTCGAATCACCGTGGCGTGAGATATGAGCGGCAATTGTGCACGCAGCATTGTGATACACGAACGCCAGGACAACCGGCTCCCTTACTCGCCTGTGCTAAACCACGGGGCTACTCGTGAAAATATAGTAGACCACTAATAGCCCCATAATAATGGGTCTAGTGGTTTCACTAGGGTTGTCATATCTTGAAGGTATTGAACCTTAATATGCCGACTTGCCGGACTCTCAAAGCAATATATAAATTTAAGTCCGAATGAAAACCTGAGTGGCCTCCTGGCGTTAGTACCAATGAGAAATAGAATAGGGTGTATAAGCTTTAACGCATCGGATGTTGA
The DNA here is from genome assembly GCA_030411635.1 of Fusarium sp. MBC 119. Lineage (NCBI taxonomy): Eukaryota > Fungi > Ascomycota > Sordariomycetes > Hypocreales > Nectriaceae > Fusarium > Fusarium sp. MBC 119. Next base: position 35,398 of record JAPERM010000422.1, on the reverse strand, counting down.
TACGAAACACTGACAAAAGGCCCTTCCGCTATAGTATGTCTAGGGGCGAATGGGGCTTAGTGTAGTTGGGTTTCAGAATTAAGCTTTGTTTCCCATGTTGTTTAACATAGACTATTCTTCAAACCTACTCTATGCAGCTGGGGGCATCCCTGCGCTATCTCGAAATACGAGGATATTTTCCCGTATCCAGTAAACTAAATAAACAAGGGTTTTTGAGGTAAAGTCAGGTGTTGCGTTGTCCAACTGATGTCGACTCGGCGTAGGAACATTTACGTATATATATCCCAGGTTGCTTAGCTTTTCAGTCGACCATTCCACACCAGTCTCATCATTATCAATTGTCAACCGATACTGCGATATATTCCACCTGCCAATACCATCAGAATGAAGTTTTGCATCCCCATGACCGCCCTTGTCGCCACCCTCGTGGCGGCGACACCTACCTCTCCTTCCAAGACCATCGAAAAGCGAGCCACAACCTGGTGTGATGCTTTCGCTTCTGTTGCTACTCAGGGTTATACCTTTTACCACAACAACTGGGGCCGAGGTGACGCTACCTCGGGCTCTCAGTGCACTACCTTCAACTCTGTCAATAACAAGAACTTCGCTTGGTCTACCACTTGGTCCTGGGCTGGAGGCCCTACCAAGGTCAAGTCTTACTCTAATGTCGCACTTGAGAATATCAACAAGAAAATCTCCGACATCAAATCGGTCCCTACTACATGGAGCTGGCGGTAAGAGAAATCCAGTTGTCGCGTTTTGGCAACCTCACTGACCCACCTGTAAGATACACTGGTACCGGCATGGTGTCAGATGTCTCCTATGATCTTTGGCTTGCGCCCTCTATTGGAGCTGCTAATAAATACGAGATCATGATCTGGGTTGGAGCTTATGGTGGTGCTGGGCCTATCTCCGAGCAGAACAAACCTGCCATCGCAAAGCCCACTATTGGCGGCACTACTTGGAGCCTGTTTAAGGGTCCTAATGGGGACACGACTGTCTTTTCTTTTGTCGCACCCTCTAACATTGGCAATTTCAATGCCGACCTGCTCCCTTTCCTGACCTACTTGACGAAAAACCAGGGCGTTCCTAGCACTTATGTTGCTACGAAGTTTCAGGCCGGCACCGAACCCTTCATCGGTGAGTTACTTCCTTATAGTTTCATATATCCATCCCTCTTCTTTCACGTACTTGATTCTAATAGTCATAGGCTCCAACTGTGTTTTCACGACCTCTGCCTATACCCTGTCTGTGAATTAAATAGCTGAGGTCTAAAGTGGTGAACTCAGGAGGACTCATAGGTTGCAGGGTTATGTCTAGTTCGCTGCGTGTTATATAAATCTTTGTATATGGAACTTATGACATAGAAGGTTGAAAGATTCGGCGTATGCTCCTCATAGAGGTTGTTCTCTCGCTTTAGATACTCGACTATTTAGTCTATCATAGAGCATTGCGTCACATAGAGTAGATAGAGAGGATCTAACTGTTCTTACCCTGCTGCCAAGTAGCGCATCTTCGGTATCTCTCAGCTGGCCCATGAGTGCTACTATACATATTGCCATTGACTCGAATTGGTTTGACACATTCCAGAGTGACAACGGTTGTTTAATTTGCAGGTTTACTGGCTCACTTGCAAAGTCAATCATAGTATCTGACTCTTCCCATACGTCCATTCTCTACACACAGCTTGGATATCGGTTTCCCACGTCGCATTAGCTTTTGGTATCCTGGTCAATTGATATGTCTTCAAACCTCGCTGGGCGCTCGCTTGAATGGTTTGCTGGGCTTAAATTCACTTGTTGCCAAATAGACTTGGTGTGTACGATTTGAGTGGCCCTATCTTATCGGGAATACGGCCCGAACATCCGACTCTCTCCTCTCTTGAGAGACGAAGGCTGAGACAGTGGTCAATGACAACAACCATTTCTCTGTGATTACCCACTCTGTCATGCAGCCGAATGTTCTTCTTGTACTAAAGCAGCCATGGCATTAGTTACTCTAACAGGCCCAAGCTCGCGTTTGAAGGCCAGGCATTATTGACACTCTAAATCTCTCCTACAATAGTTATAAAAGGCTGTCTACTCTTCCTCTCATAAGACAACCCGCACCAACGGCATCACGCACGCACACACAAGATCACGATGGCATTTCCACCAATCGAAATCGTCGCCGGCAAAAGAGCTCATCCAGGCGCTCACTTTTACGCACACAACAATCCAGTCACCTTTATGAATCCCAAGACATTAAAGCTCATCCACAAAGACCTCGATCAAATAAGGTGACTAATAGGCCTTCGCATGGTACAGCACCTAACTAATTAGTCGCGCCTACCAACCACTATGGGTTTTAAACCGTCCGGAATCTCAGTATATGAGTTTATGCATGCTTATTAGTTCCGTTCGAAGATATAGACTATGAACTCATAGAATAATGCCCACAAAAGGTCAATAAAATCCCGTTATTTGTGGTCACATCCTATTATAGAGGCTGTACAGGGGATCAAAACGGATACTTTTCTAAATCGCACTTAGCTACGGAGTTGAGTCTAGGAATTAATGTACTAGATTTTCGAGTTTCGAGATCGACTTCGGGAATAGGGTAGCAAAGCAAGAGACAATATGATGTCTCCAAATCTAAGTCTTTCGTACTGATTTGAGGGATTTAGTGGGTCAAAATACCCGCAGGTCATACCACCTTCCCCTGCAGGAAAGTCGCGTTGTTACGCAATACTTTCACATCCACCAAAAATCAATGGAAGCCCATGTCCTTTTGATCATCCTTTTGAATCCCCTGGTTTGATGATATGGCTGACCACCTATACACAATGAACTCAGCAGTATTAGATCATCACGGAATTCTATGCATTGATAGTGGACCCCGAACAACACGAAATTTACAACATGAATTCTCAATTACTCCGGTGGCTTGTATTTGGCTCTTCTCTTCCTTCCGGCAGTCGATTCGTACCCATATGAGGCTTTGCAGAATCAATGCTTCATAGACTGTTACACGGTAACAGTTTCTGGATGTCTCGACAAACAAGCAGAACAGGATCGTATGATTTTCGTCTCAAAGCCATAGGAACTACGAAGCTGGAATACATCCCACATCCAGCAATGGCCTTTAGGCTACCAGATCAAGGATGATAGTCGTAGACGCGCTACTCAGTCATTGACGTAATAGACGACAGCCACCCTAGACCTGAGCCCTGCGTGACAAGGGATGCTCAGACCAGTAACATGAATTATTCTGTCAGATTATTGCGAGGGTAACACTCAGAAAACACGCCCATCTTGACACATATCGGATCATAGGTACCCATGGAATCCATAAACCTCAATCATCTTGTATAAATCAAGCCTTTTGGTATGAGAAATTGTTTTACCCTCATCACCGATCAAGTGCACCTTAAGCCAAATGGGCTAGCATGCCGTACAAAGATTGTGGGAAATAGTCAGCAGCTGCCAGACAACCCAGAATTTTGCCTCATGTGTGAGTGACTGAGTGCGCGTGATTGAAAAAGATGCGGTAAAGGCTCAGCAGATCTGTATACCCTTGCTCAGTCTTTGGAGGGGCAAAGGTGGTTGTGGCCTGACTATTCAAGTGGTGCCAAATCGGAGACAAAGGCGTGAGACATACTAAGAACTAATCCAGACCACCAGAGTGAGACTGAATAAGGCCATGGCGTCGCACACTGCAGGAGGAATAAGTGAAAGGATGTGAAGGCCATAATTTGACATGGGCCGTTCAGGCTCTGCTTTCGTGACAAGTAAATGAGACTTGGATTTTCCCGAAAGAATACGGACCGGTGATTTAAGTCCAAACTTGATTATCATTGGATCTCATCTTTCGGCGATATCGATATTATCCGAAGAGTCCGGAGACTCTTGGCATGAGATGGGTTTCATACAGAACGAACATATGAGGTGAAGGTCTAATGATGACACGATGCCTAAGAGTATATTATACCAAAAGCAAATGCTAATAAACGGAAAAGCTACAGAAACTATGGTCATAAAGCACGGTATATTAGTACTAACCGAGACTTAAATAACTATATAGTATAAGAATGCAAACAGGAGGAGGGAAAAAATAAAGACGTACGTGGGCTTCCGTGAGATGGCAACAGGTAAGAGGCAACAACAAAGTAATCAGAAGCATTAGTGTTAGTATTACCAGCAGAGAATTGACACTTGAAGTTGCATATAGAAGAACGCGATTGATACTTACAAATGACTTGCCCATCATCATACGCCTTGAAATGCAATATTAATTCGGCCAAAGACCCTTGTGTCGTGTGTGCATCTATGATTCGCAAGCACTTCGCTACCGAGAAATCTAGAACGAGCTGGTTCCAGACTAAAACACTCCTATAGTCTATCCGGATTGCTGGTAGATGACAGGTTTGAAACCCCTTATCGGACCCACCGAGATGATCCAAAGGCGCCCCTTGTCTGGCTCGTTATGTGTCTTAAGAGGTTCGTCTCTTTCATACTTACCAATGGTTCAGTTGGGGCTTGGGCATTTACACTCCGTCGCTCGCTCCGTCAGTCATTAGCTCCACGCTCCATGTTTCTTTTTGACGTGGATGGGATTCTCAAACTCAGATTTTCAGCCGGCTATAGATGAAGCGAGCCAATCAAGTCTGCCAAGGGTCAGTCTCGAGATGACGTGCTCCATGAAGTGAAGCGAAAAGATGTCTGTGCTAGATATGCTGATGAAGGAAGACAACAGGCAAATATGGGGTCAGTTCAACCTCGATTTATCTTCTTACTCTTCCTCCGTATATTCTCTACCATAGAGTAGTATGTCACACTTCTCCAAACGGCATGTATGCTTTTGATATGCCTTGAGCTTATGTGTGCTTGGCTCGTGGTTCTAGAGCACCGCACAGCAATCAACCCGAACCCTTCCAGATGTTCAGGGGGAACAAGGGAAATGTATTGTGTGAAAATTTGTGTCTAGGTCAAGCACGGCATGGAAGTCTTCCGTATGCAAGTTAGGTAAGGGGCCCCTGGGAGGCGCAGTTTGAGACATGCGGCAGTTGGCAAAAGCAATGTGACAGCGTTCCACTGTCTGTGCTCAGGGCGAGCCTGGTCGAGCTGAAATTTAACGGCTTGTCTCTTACCACTTCAGCCTCTGTAATCTGCTTGCCAACATCTTTACTGTGGCTGGTTTTAGTGCTTGCGTGGCTACACAAGGTAGCCAATGAGCGAGCGTCTGTGCCGTTTTTTTGGGATGAGGCGCCCCGACTCACATAGGCGAAGATGGTCGGGTTCTATCTTGAGACAGCCTGTGTTAACTGTAAGAGCCATGTCGACTGATCTGAGAGGGAATCGCTTTTTGGAATTGGTCTGGGCCCCGGATTTGAGATGGGATACGGCATCTAGACACTCTTCCTAAGTCTCTGGCTTTACTGACAAAGCTGCATTGTAATACATAAACATTCTAGAGTCTCGTTCTAAGGCTCTAATAAGAAGCTGTCAAGTCTACACTGATTGCCTTCATTTATCCTTCACTTCTACATAAGATAACCGCCTTATCCACCGGCAGAAGTTGTCTAGCGTCCCCGTCGCCAATCAGCAATCTGCATTGTCACCTGCATTAGACAACAAACAACCTGCACCTTATTCCATCATACAGGACACCAGATCGAGATCGAGATCGAGATCGAGATCGCACAAAAAGATGTCCCAGATTTCTGCACGTAGCATGGAGTGTTTACGGGCTTGCGACCAGCGGTGTAAGCCGTTCTGCTGCCCCTGTTGCTCTTATGCTCCTAAAGTCTCGCTCTGTACCTCGCCCTCACCTGATTGGCACTCAGCCGACTTCGCATGGAACGTACAGGCTTCTACTCCTTCTAGGAAGGTGTCTGACCCTGTCGGCTGGCATCCAGTGTCATCTGCCCCCCTTCGACTACATAACCGCCGATTTATCTCTACACCCGACTTCAAGTCTAAACATCGGGCAACGCAAGATACTGGTCTTGTTGCCGAAGAGCGAATGCAGAGTAACACCACTACTCTAGATCACACCAAGACAAGCCTGGCCGAAAGTTGCCCAAATACCGAACGCGACAATCATTGCGAGTTTGATGACTGCCCTGATTTGGATCCATCGCATGAGTCGATGCCATCCAAATCACGCTGGTCTTATTCTACCATCCAAACGTTTGGATCATATCATAACCACGAAGAAGATTCCGATACTGCCACGGGAGAGTCGGACGTGGAGGATGACGACACCGACATTTTTATTTTGAACGCATCTCACGTCACACGACAAACAGTACTATCGAACCCGGCTTATGTTGACATCACACGGAAAAGTCAATTTGATTCGGCTCCAAGATTCGCCCGAGAAAGCTTTGGAATTTTAAGTCGGGGTGGAGAAAGCAAAAGATGGGGTGCTGTGTTCTCGGATGAGGAGATCTCTAGTTTACAATTACTAGCACTTATATAGATTCTGTACCACTGGCTTTTGACGAATTTGCCCTATCCGCACAATGTGACCCCGAACGTTTCATTACGCTTTCTCTCGCCACCAGTGTGTCACAACAAAGCCTTTCAGTGGTAGGTCTCAAGTGTCCGTAAACCTGTTCCTCAACTAGAGACGGAATATAAAGAATCCGATCATCCTGAATGCTGAAGTGATTAGTGGTAGAGACTTACCTCTTTTCTTAGAACCAGAATGAAGAACGTAGAAGATCCTTGGAACGCAGAGGCCGGCGCGTACTTACTGCCTGGACCTGGGGACCATTAGAGAAAGGACAGATAAGACATGTCTCACGGCAGAGATTGATAGTTCAACCGAGAGTGGAGATCCCCGACGCCACAGAACATCACATGGCTAGTTTGAAAAGGCAAAGCTAATGATGGCTAGGATCACAGGCTGGGAATGCTGCCCCAAATTCCTTTTCGATGCAAGTGGATGTCCCCAGAGAGAGCCCACTGAGCATAAGTACATGATGGTTCAAAGAATCTCTTTGTAGCAGTTCTCTTTTTGAACGAACAAGAGAGTGAGTAATAGCGGCTCCCGTGATCTTCGATAACGAACTTCGGGAAGCCACAACACCAATCGCCAACCGACATGCCCAAAGATTTCGGCCAAGGCCACTAACAGAACAATTTGGTCTCAAATTATTGCCACCGTTCCTCGCGACATAACAGTGACTAGGAGATGACTCCAACCTAGGGCCGATGACACATATGATAGACTGCCGGATACTGCCGGTATGGTTGGTGATTGAAAATCTCACATCGTTTACTGCAGCCTTTGCGATCGATTTGCGTTCTTTTGTTTTGACCCAATCATACGCGACATTGCCTAGAAAAAAGTCAATTAGGGCGCTCAGAACGAAGGGTCATCGTGTCTTGAGATGCTACTAACAATCAATTCTACTAACAATCAATTCCTAAAAGAGGGCCAAGAATTATTTGATGACATATTATAAAGATTACGTCAGCATGGTCGACATCGAAGGAAACTAGTAAGGCTGTTTGTAGAAGGACAAGAATACTACTGACTCGCAAAGGTAGGATGATATCGATGAGTTCAGTAGGATGACGAATTTGGTAATATTGAAAGGTGCTTGAAAGGAAATACAATAGACTCTACTGGATCTGATCATACAATATATGGTCGAACACAATCACGGACTAGATTGGTTGCCGTTGCACTAAGCGTGGGTACGTACAGTTCCAAAATCGAGACTTGAACAGGACCAATCTTCTCCAAGCACACTCAGACACCCAGACACCCTGTTATCAGTTGCGAGAGGCGCTCTAGGTCCAGCTACCCTAGAGTCTTAACTTCAACTGCCAAGCAGTCCGCGATGATCCTCGCGACGATACGGCATGCATCAATAGCATCGGCTCATTTCACAGTCACTTGGTTCCAAAGTAGATCGATTTCTTAATCAAAAGCTTCATAGAGCTACTCTTCCTCTATGTCCATCTGAGATCTACGAGGTACTTAACGAAGAAGTGGCTCGTAGCGGAACCTGATATGGTTTTATTGCCTTCTCTTCGCACCCAAGACTTTAAAACCCCGATACTGGTACCATCGCCACCATCGACCGAGAAGATATTGTGTCTATCTGGGAAGCGTCATTCCATTAGGCGCCGGTGCTATCCAGATTACCAGCAAGGTAGGATAGTCTGGCTCGAGTAACGCCGCTTATCTGGTAAGCCTTTGAGAATTTGTTGCATGTTTTGTCGGATTTCTGCTGGTGTATGTGTGCAAACGCCCGGCCTCCATATCGTGCCGGCGCGGCCAACATGTCATATCAAGGCGGTATGCTTAGTGTGCCATCCGCTACCACGTTTTGTACATCTTAAGAACCCTGACGCCCACTATCTTGGCATTGCTGCCAGAACTCATGAAGGGACTGCTTCATTGCGTGTTCGCACCATATAAACTTCCTCAATTTCATCTCCACTACTTCCCAGTCCTGACAGTAACCGGCGGGGTAGAAGCATCGATAGCGCTGCACCAACTCTGCTGCTTGGATGTTGCTGTGTCGGTTCTTTGTGAGGCTACCAGCCACATGTAGCAACCAAAATGAGATGTCCGGCGCAAGATTCCACGGCGTCATATGTCTTGTAAAGTCTGTCATACAGTTGAGTATTTCTGTGACGCATTTTTCAGGGCAAAAATAACCTTCCCAGAAACCAGCGGAGAGCCTGTATGTACAGAGATATGCCGCAAAAAGGCACGCTCTGTATATCAGGTCTTCCTGCTTCTGTGAGGCACCCCTTGACGTTTCGCTGAGAAGGTCTACAAGCCGAATCTCCAAGTTGGCTTGGCTGTTGCATAATGGGTAGCCCTCGTCGTCTGAATCCTTCATCAGCCGTATTGAAGCGGCCTCAATACCCATGTCATCCTCGACCAAGTGGGATGACGTTGTCTGCTGGGTATGCATTCTATCCACGAAGTAACATAATGCATTTAAGTCCTCAAGTACGGCAGGGGACGTTGCAGGCCATCCATCAATATGCATCATGAACCCTTGCGGCAAAACAAAGTAGCTACGGTAAATCTGACTCTCCCGTAAGCGAGCGAGGACATCGTGATTGTCGAAATGCAGAAGGCGAGGCGTACCGGTCGCTAAAGAGCAGGTTATGTCCTGCCAGAACAAGGCTCGCTGAATCTGTTTGATGTGTGCATAATTGTACCCACTGATCGAGGCATTGCGTTGATCGATTATACTTTGAAGGCCACGGATATGCGTAGCGGTGACGGCGGGAACAAAGCAGGTGTCTTGCACTCGATATTCGTAGCTTATCAACATAAGGATGGCTATGATGGTTTGTAGTGATGGTGTGATGCCGTTAGAGTTGGATAGGTCTACATTGAGAGACTTGAGCACCTGACCGCGATGATGCATTGTCTCATAGTTGGGCTGGTAATTGTTGGCTACTAGAGCGAGAAGAAGAGATAGAGCATGGAACAATGCCTTATCGGTGAATAACGGCGTGGGGCCACCCTCAAATTGAAAGCTCTGGAACATAAGAAGATTGGTTTGTTGGTCAATTCGAAATAGCGGTTCCCCGGCGGACTTGGCCGATGCTATGCGAAACATATTAGCCGATCAGCATGGCAGAAGCCGGGTTGAGTAGTCAGGCCCGTACGATGTCTCAAAAGCTGTCGTAGTCGTTCAGGACTTTCGCATAGTGTATCGAACGGATCCAGAAGATGGCATGAAATCGCAGAAAAAGGGGTACGGATGAGGCCAGCCAGCCAGGTAGGGTGAGCCGCAGTAATGGCATCGTTCAAGTTCCATTCAGCCAGTTGAACAACAGAGCTTTTGCCAGGGTCGTGCCTTTGCCTTTCTCTTTGCTTCTGGATGTTGCGTCGGGTGGGGTGTTGTTGTTTAGCTCTCCCTTGATGCTGACGGTTTTGAAGCTGGTCAGGACAGGGAGAAACTTCACGCTGGAACATGTTTGATAATGGGACTAAGTGCCAGAATTTGAATGTCGTGCATCACATGCACAGTGGATAAGGTCTTAAGACGGATATATACTAAGTAGAAATGTGAGAAAATGAGGAATGAGATTTGATCGTACTTGCGGGGTTTAAGTCTTAGGTACTTATGGGTCGGATAAGCAGGGATAGGTGATTGGTTCAGGCCATCGGTGCTTACAGGGATTCAACCAATCAGACCAGAGCTCAAACAAACAACCAATCAAACTATAGATGAGATCTGAGCTTCCTTTGGGAGTTTAAACCTACCTGGTGAGTCAGACATGTGCATTGATAAATAATCAAGATTCTATAGGGCTTTGAACAAGACGATGAGGCAGGTTAGGCACTTAAGCTAGTTCTTAGCCTGATCTATGCTCAAGTTATTACGGTAACTTGTCCTAAAACTAGGGTAGGTATCTCGATTTTTTGTCGACCCGCACAAACTGAGTTACCTGCCACCCATATCGGCCCGAGAGCATACAGAGGATACTCTCCTGGCGGTTTGAAATCTTGCCTTGCTTGTATATAATTGATACATGAAGACTCGACGGCCACAGTGCACCCCTTGTCTACCCATCTCAACGGCTAGTCGAACATGGTTATGCCTCATTCGACTTTGTATACACGCCGATTCTGCTTTTTAACCGCGTATACTGAAGGCAAGTTACTTCCGTCATCACCAAACATTCCATCGATCTGAGTGGCCAGTGGGAATCGTTGGGTACAATGTCCGAGTTCGTCTTTTTCCGCGTTGGTAGACCCGACAATCCCGATAATGCATCATCTAAACCTCAATCGGTTTCGTTGAGCCGAATACAGTCCGCGAGTACTACCGCTATGATGGCTATGATAAATCTGCCTATCCTATAGTTCCTAAGAATGGTTAGCTGACTTCTGATCTAAGGACTTATGGCATCAACTCTATCTTATGTGTTGATTTTCTCGAGACAAAGCCGTTTATCGCAGTAAGCACTGGACATTCGAACCATGTAGATGTGAGCTGTTAGAAGGAAATCTTGACGTGTCACAATACTGACCGACCACGACCGATGACAGACTCTGGAGATAGAAACGTATATCTAGCATCCTACAATATATCATTTCTCACCGCTCAAGAAGATTATGTCCCAACCCAATTGGACTAGAACTTGGCTGAGCATAGAATCATCAAGAATCGAGGCCAGACAGGTCCCACCCACTAGAATTACTTGTCAGGAAAACTGAGACATCAGGCCAGTGCACGGTCTATCCATACACCACCAGGCATATCGTTCTTTCCAGTGCTGACAGAATTGAGTTTGTGGCTGGCTGAACTAGTGCTTCAAGCCATGATGACGTGGGCACGGCATGGATAAGCTTTGGGATCTGACAGATCATTAATCTCGAGCGATAGATTTCTCATAACCGTATGATACAAGGGTATCTCAAATATCCTCAGTCTCTAGGTACCATGCACCAGACTCATTGATAAAATCCACAATATCCCTTAGGTCGGTTAGTCCAAGAATGCGCTTGACCCCTCCAGTCTCTCCACTATAAAGATAATATTGGCCTTCGACTTCAATCAGGTAATTGACTTCCTCTGCTTCAGACAAACTCATGAACAACGGTTTGATTGTTCCTTCGAGTCCGGTGGACCTGATTAACTCAACGGCATAGCCATCTTCAGCCCATTCATTGTCGCCGCGCATCTCCTCGTAGTCATTAGTCCAGCGACTTGGTGGTTCTTGCTACTCGCTTGTCAGCCGTGAAAAAGGTTGCCTGAGAATTCCAGTAACTAACATTTGTGTTGGAAACAACCTTCCCATTGACGACCTTTGTTATAGCAGCCATTGCGTGTTGTGGATTGAAAAGATTTAACAAGACTTCAGGGTCCGAGGTATGAAGTGCAAAGATATTTTGAGCAAGTGCAGCAGATGCAGGCTAAATATATATTCTTCACATGTGGGTTGAGAGCTGACGAGAAAGCGGCTAGTTTAAAGTCGCTGAGACTCTGGGGCCCGCCACAAACTTGGTGGCGGAGCTATTGAACATACTATCTTATGCACTAGACCCAGAAATGTCTGGAAATGTCAAGAACGCCAAGACTGCTCAGTCGGGGCAATTGATCATCTGTAATATTAAAGACATAGCGTCATAATCAGAGACTGTCGATCATCCCTCTCTGCTGACGGAACTCACTCTGTGGCAGTTGAAGCTATGGTCGGAATGCAGTAGCTCAGCACTAGATCACCACAAACAAGCACCGAATGGCACTGGTATACCCTATGACGATTGTTCATTTGATATACCAAGTCCATCTTCTTAGGAAGAGACAACCTATGTAAGTTCCGTAACTTAGAAATTGTCTGGTCCGCGGCGTCGACAGATAATACAGCGCGTACCGCCATTCCCCCGGCCTCATTTAATTATTTGCCATCGACGGGCCCCAGCTGAGCAAAATGATCGAGCTGTTCATTGTCCTAATGCTCAAGACCGTGTATTCCGTATTAATTGATCTTCTGCAAAATCGCCGTCAGGTCTTCGTGGGTAGAAAATGGGGGGTCTACGTCCGGATACGAATTTTCCCATTGTCTTGAAGAACAACCTCAACCGTTTTTCATTCTTCCAATTCTAGGCGGGGATGACGCGATTATTGTTACATAGCCTCGTAGTCAGTTGTCCGGCGATGATTTCCGGCGTGTGGTTTCACAATTCAAAACTCCACCCTTGCATGATGAATGGCTCAATGGCTGAGTCACGCACCAAGCTACTAATCAGAGCCTTTTGAGAGCGAGATGACGGTCCAACCTCATACTATTACATCATTGTAAAGAAGCTTAAAAGTTCTCTCTGGAATGGAAGAGAACACTAAAAATTGACTATTATTGGAGATTTTGATTGTACTGTAAAGGCAAACAGGGAACGATCCTGATGAGGCATCAGATCATGTTCTGAACCTATTGCTCGCAATTGGTCAAGGTTTTCCCTCCCTTGCTGACGGAATTGACGCTGTGGCTGGCTGGACTACTGCCAGGAATGCACGCCCAGACCAAGCTGACCCTGTTAGCCCCGCCAACCGCGGGACGGAACGGTACAGCCTGCCCCCTCATTAGTTAAAACCCATCGATCATTAACCTCAAACGGTTTGTTCACCCTGCAGAAGATTCTGGCGCTAAACTGTATTCTCGAGCCAAGCTCAGCCCAAGTATTTCAGCTCACTACAGTAGGAAGTTGTGTATTGCCCCGCAGGCTCTTATACGTCGAAACTCACATATATGCAGCTGAGGAACGATAACAGAGACGCCATGTTTCTTGAATGCGATAGTTCATGTAAAGTATTGGACGATGAGCGGTAGTGATCGGCACGATTGTCGTTGGGTTAGACAACGGCTGATAAGTGGCTTGTGATATCATAATCTCAGCCTGAAGGGAAACGAATGCGTTTGAGTGAAACGAGTGAAATGTCAAGAATGTGAAAAGGTCGATACCCCATCTTCTGCGTTCCTCTAGACTCTCGCTTCTAGCTTATGCCATCGTGCTGCCCTCAGTAATCTTCTGGTAGCTTCAAATACAAACACATTATTTGATCTTTAGTACAGAACCACTCAACATGTGGATCACGGAGGTCTGCAAGGCAGTCGTGCTGCGCTTCGTCGCCGTCTTTCACTACCCATCTCTTCCAAGCGACAGTGTACCTCAAGATGTCTTGACCTTTACCAACGATCACTCAGCCCCAGCTGTCCTGGAACACAGTTACCCCTACTTTGAAGCTCCCAGCGGTCCTGATGAGGATGGCAAGTCATTCACATGCGAATACCCTGGTCTTGAAGGCTGGGAACCATGCACGTCGGCGACCAATCGCTCATGCTGGTTGAGGGGTCCTGGTGAGGACAGGTTCGATATTGGTACAGACTATGAGAACTTTTTCCCATTTGGAGTTACGAGAGAGGTGAGCAATGAGACTTGATCCTGTTACTTCTGTACCTTGCTCATACTATTACAGTATCACCTCCATGTGACTGACCAAGCCATCAATGGTGACGGTGTTGACAATCCATATGGTAAAGTTTTTAACGGCAAATATCCTGGTCCTTGGATCCAGGCTTGCTGGGGTGACATCATCAAAGTGACAGTCCACAATGATCTCAAGTACAATGGCACGACTATTCACTGGCACGGGCTACGACAACATGAAACCTTCGAAATGGACGGTGTCAACGGCGTGACCCAATGCCCTATTGCGCCCGGTGATAGCTACACTTACACATTCCGCGCTGTGCAGTACGGAACGTCGTGGTATCATAGCCATTATTCTCTGCAGTATGCTGATGGCTTGGCTGGCCCTATCACTATCTACGGCCCATCGTCTGACAATTTTGACGAGGGACGAAACCCTATTCTTATCACGGACTGGAGCCATAGGAGTGCGTTTCAATCGTGGCAGCGAGAGCTTGTTCCTAACAATCCTACGAGACCTATGATGAATGGCGTCTTGATCAACGGCGTGGGTAATTTTGCGGGTAGTTTCCCACGTGAGCGGTTCAACATGACGGTCACAAAGGTAAAGAAGAATAGACCTCAACTGGCTTGTGGAATACCCTATTGATAAAGTTTCACAGGGCAGAAAGTACGTTCTCCGTGTCATCAACACTTCTGTCGACACAACCTGGATTTTCAGTATCGACAATCACAACTTCACTGTCATGTCGACTGACTTTGTACCAATTACACCTTATTTGGTCGATCATATTGTTATTGGCATTGGTCAGCGATACCACATCGTTCTTGATGCAACTCCCACCAATACCACCAAGATGCCTGCAGCTCCCGATGGAAACTACTGGGTTCGAACAGTGGCAGCAACTGGCTGCAAGGGATTCGAGCCTGGCAATGAACCTGATGAACGACAAGGCATTCTTCGATACAATGAGTCGAGCAAATTCGTCCCAAAGACGTTTCGAAGAAATTATTCCTTGGACTGTCGCGACGAGAATTATGATCAATTGAAACCAGTTTTCAAGTGGAAGGTTAATGAAACCCAAATCAACTGTAAGACATCATGAATGCTCCCACAATGAGAAAACACCTAACCTTTGCTCTTTCATCAGTCAACGATAGCAAGTTCAAGATTGGTCTGAAAAATCATAGTGATAGACCAGAGCCCAAAGACAGCTTCAGCTGGTGGGCCTTTGGCAAGAACCCACTATGGTTGAACTTTTCCGACCCAACCATCATGAACCTCAACAATAATACCTGGCAACCCAACTACGCAGTGGATCTGGTAGTGGAAGATAAGGACAGGAACAAATGGGTTTACATTGTAATCACAGCTCCCCCGGCTGATGAACTCATTCAACCCGACAGGAAATTTCTTCCCGTTGCTCATCCGGTAAGTTATCACTTGATTGTTTTTAAAGCTCAGTCTAACATTTGCACAGCTCCATCTTCACGGCCATGACTTCGCAATTCTGGCCCAGGGTGATAACTACACTGACTTTAAGAATGGCAACGCCACGCTGAAGTTCGACAACCCCCCACGACGAGATACTGCACTTCTCCCAGCTGGGGGATTTCTTGTCGTCGCCTTTAAAGCGGATAACCCCGGTTCTTGGTTATTCCATTGCCACATTGCTTGGCACGCGTCAAGTGGTTTGGCGATTCAGATTATGGAACAGCAGGAACGGTTAAAATGGCTCATGACAAATGATCCCGACAAGATGCTTGAGGTGGAAAGGGTTTGTCGTAAGTGGAATGAATGGTTTGACAACAAGAAGAATCATTGGAGTCTCCAGATCTTCCAGGACGACTCAGGTATCTGATGATCTCACTGGAGCTTCAACCTAAGGGTGATTTCCGATAACGGCACGGGACTCCTTCGTCTCCGTAATGTTAGAATTAGCAATCGAAAAATCACTTAGGGTACTGCTGCCAATCCATCAAGCCATTATTTCCATTACTGCCCGTTCATCTGCCTGTGTCTGAATCTCTTGTTATCATTGATCTACCAGGTGTATACGTACAAAGCGTCAGTTTGTGACTGGTGTGCCATCAAATGGGGTGTTCATTCGCGGACCATTTCCTGGTTCAGGTTGACGTCTCCACCGCCAAGATGCATTGGCTGAATCCCATCCGCGTGGTTGTGAAATACATGACCCGACTGTGAGAGGCACCTCATCCATCTGCTAGATACAAAGAGCCACAATGACCAATATGTGGACAAACGAGCTTTCCTGCATTATTCGATGCAAACTATCGAGATGACGGATCTTCCAACCCCCAGTATAGTACAACTGCCGAGAGTGTCAAACGTCCATCGTCAAGCCACCATTTGATCGCTTCGACTGCCAGAACGGATTCTATATGATTAAGGAACATCAGGACCTAGATCTATCCTACCGCCGCAGGCTTTCTGATAAAGAAGTAGAGCGCAGTACGCGATCAGTGGTGACGGATATTCATCGTCGGCGAGCCTCACTTGCAAAACATATCGATGTCTTTGGCAATGTCTTGCTGAGTCGATGGAGAAAGTAGAGGCAAGGAAAGCGAGAGGTTCTATTGAAAAGCGCAACTCCAGACCTCGAGGAGGACCGGTGGCTTCTTCCACGGTATTCTGACCTGCGCGAAAGGTTTTATATATACGCGAGAAGTCCAACTCGCAGACGTCAACTCTCATTGCCTTAGTTGAACGTGAAAGTCCTAAAGACAAACCCTGCAGTCCCTTTTGATCTGCTACACTATAGGACCGCCTCTTCTCCTCAGACTTGGGTGGCTCTTGACGGTAGGCAGCTGACTCTCGGCTAGGCAGGTGAATTCTTTGACGTCGACATCTCGGCGAAATGTGTTGTCATGCATGGACACCAATATGGCCCGCTGGTCGACTGGCAAGGCCGCGCATCGAGCTGACACTGTTAGGTTTCCCAGGGCCCTGCTAGTTCTCGAAGTACAGGCGTATCTTATGGGGGTTCTCTACAGTATTATAGACATGATGGCCGACGGTATATACCCTTCGCAGGCCATCCAGCTCGACAACCCAACTCCCAGGTTTCAAACAATAACGAGATTTTAGATTAAAGGATTTCTAATGAATTTACTTGTCTAGTAAATTAACTTAATAACTGTGTTCTAAAGTAAGTATTGTATTTTACTTCTCAAATCTACATACCTTTTCCTACTTAAGCTTAAAGCCTAACTTATTAAATACATTAATTTAGTATTTTTCATGTCTTCTAAATCGTATTTTTTTTTTTTTTTTTGAAGCTTTTCAGATAGTACTAACTACCTACGTTTTATCCATTGATTTATTTCGAAGTAAAAGTATTTCTCATACTATCTATTTCTTTATTCTAATCTAAGACACACACTTAGATATCTAAACTGAGTTTGGAATATTTGATCCTGGGAGAATAGGAGTGAGCTGACCAACCCCAGCAGTGCCATCAGCTGTTCCAGTGGAAACACCACCTTGAGCGAGTGCAATCTGCTTCTTGTCATCGTGGAAGACAGCGTAAGCAGCTGTGAAGAAAGGAGCACCAAAAGTACAGCCTCCATACTCGTCTCCCGAAACGCTCAAAGCACAATATTTGGAAGCGTCGTAGCCCGTCGAGTCGTCGTATTGACCACGAGCGTAGCTACGAATAGGAACAGCGACAGTAACCTTCTTGTTCGGGGTAGCTCCGGCAAAGGTGAAGTTCAAACTGGCAGTACGTGGGATGGACTCGCAAGGTCCATTCCAAGCCAACACTAACGGGCTCTTCAATTGAATAAGACCTGTTGCCTTCATGATCTCCTTTTCGCTGAAAGGTAACCTATCCTCGCCTGTTCCAGAATCAAGTAGACACCGCTTCACTGAAGAATCGGTCAAGCCAATTTTGACAGGCTTACCCGGCTTACGAATCGATGTAGCAGTTAACTCTGGTATCGCCGAATAGTAACCGACATATGGGGGCTCAGGATAATCTTGCTTGATGCGTACGAGCTCCCCAGTATACTTTTTCTCCACAGGAGCAGCACCGAAAACAGCTGCGCCTGAATATGGGGACTTGATGGACTTGGGTTGTTGATCAAACCACATGGTAAAGGAAGAAGACCGTGTTTTACCAGTGTGAAGCAAGTTGTCTCGGAAAGACGGCCCAGCAAACCCCTTCGGAAGAGGTGCCAAACCAAGGATGCTATGGTCAAAATCACTTTCGGGAATTTTGCACTTATCGTCAAGTTGAGCGACTTGTGCATAGTCGGCCAATGCTACTTGGTTGTTGATTAACTTGGGAAACTTTGCGTTGGAAAAAGCGAACGTGTCATTAATGACAGCGGGCGCTGATATGAGCTTGCCATTGCCGCCGTAGGCATAGCCCAGAGGTCCGCCTTTGGGTTTGACGGCACCTCCTTTGGAATGGGAACTTGACTTCGGCCAATTGTAGAAAGTCTTGACAGTCTTGTTGCAGGGGCCCTGCACGTAATGGGCATTGGTGCCGTCATTGATAATAGAATTGGGACCAAACACCCAGAAGCTGGGAGAGCCGGTGTCAAAGATTGTAGGGACCGGTGACTGTCCTGGTTCACCCCATTTGATGTCGGCTTGTACACTACGTTTCGAGTATCAGCTTCTGTGCAGCCAAAGAAATATCTAGGGATATATGCGCAACTCACCGAGGATATCCGCCGTAGCTATAGGAGATAGGAATAGTGGGAGGTTGCGCCTTTGGTGGTGCAGCGGCAGCAGTTACTCCCTGCAAGGACGCGATTGAAACAAGACTGATCGTGAGCAACATTGTGTGGCCAACAAGTAGCGAGGTCTGTACACAGTGGGGTATAATTGAAGTGACTACGATATGTGAATTATATGATCCTCGTAGAACTTAAATACAAACAGTCTATACGGGGGCCAGGCATTAATGATAAGAACAAGCCCTATCCTGAAACAGACGATTCGCTCATCTTGGAGAATCCCTGTAGATTTTTGCCGAGTGCCGAAGCTCAGTCACATCCGACCCCAGGAATGTGCTCTAATATAGACCAATCTTTAGCGGCTTTTATTCAACCCTCGTATTCAAACTCACGAAGCGGCTAAAAGCGCGCCAATGCTTGAGGCCAGAACTAATCCGTCGATGAATTCGGACAAATTCTTCCGAATAGGAAATGGATCAGCCACGTGAAGAACCCATATCGGATATTTCTCCGGCCTTTTTCGGGCATATCCTGTTATCGGGCAATGAGATCAACGTGATATGACATTTTCAATCCCAAACATTCGTCATTGACTCTTCTAATAATGAACTTTTGGGAGACTCCACTTTCCCGTATTAGAGATCGATGATGTTCTGGACCAACATCACTATACGAGGTCTCTATACGAAAAATAGCTTAGTTACCACCTCGCCCCTTTCCGGATACTACGATGAACGTGGGCCTCTTAGCGCAGCATATGCTGCCGTCTTTCCGTTCCATCGTACATCTACATAGCCCAGATCTTTTGCTAATTAGAGGACAAGTGCTCTTTTGACCCTATCCGACTTACTTTTTAGCACATGCGGCAATATCGACTTGAATCTATTATAACCACTGGGCGCCGTATCCTCGCAGTAGGCAGGGTTCTTCACAAATCAATAACTCCACATCGCTCAACATGCGGCATAATCACCTTGCTTGCTTGTGGCTACTCTCCCCATTTTGCAATGCTTACGTTCACGAGTCAATCGAACATGCACCTAGTGACTATGTTCAGTTGAAAGTTGCACCTCAAGACGATCTTTTATCTTTGAAAATTTATCTTGCGGAGCTAGATAGGCCATATCTCAAAGTCGCCGAGGAGGTATCCGACCCCAATTCCAAACACTATGGCCAGTACTTGGGTGCACATGAGTTGCGAGCCATTTTGCCTAACAACACTCTCACTTCTGAAAAAGTAACCGAATGGCTACATGACGAGGGCTTATCCAACTATACGACGAGTCCTGACCGGGTCGATGTCACAGCAGCTATTGCTGATTGGAACAGGGTCCTGAACACCACCTTTTACGAATTTCAGCATAGGACTACTGGTCGTACTGTGATCCGTACTACCAAGTACAGCATTCCAAGCAACGCGATCGCCTATATTTACCCTACGATACATTTCTTTCGATTAGCACCTCATCACGGAACGATTCAAAAAAGACAACATATACCCACTGGGCCAAGTGACTGTTCGAACAGCGTGTGTCCATCTCAACTACGGACAAAATACAAGATCAATTACAATCCTCCTGATGCCAAGTCGGGTAGCACAATCGCTATTGCAGGCTTTCTGAACAATTTTCCCAACATTACAGATGTCAAAACCTTCCTGACAAAATATGATAAGAGGAATGCGAAATCTATACCTCCCATCAACGTCGTTTCTGTCAACAAAGGTACACTAAAACCTCCAGCAGACGGAGGCTCGCTCACCGTCGAGGCCGAACTTGACTTGGATTACTCAATGGCTTTCACTGGACCACTACCTGTTACATTTTACTCCGTGGGTGGGCATGCACCCAAGGTTGGTCAGGCCCCCGGTGGACCCATCTCACCCGACGACAATGAGCCATATGCGGAATTTTTTGACTACGTGCTTGGCTTAAATAATCCGCCGAAAGTAATATCCATCTCTTACAACGACGACGAAAAAAATGTGCCAAAGGCATACGCGATACATGTTTGCGATCTGTTTGCGAAAGCTGCTGCCCGGGGAATTTCTATCGTTGGGTCTTCTGGGGATGGAGGAGCTTCTGGGGCCGGTGGCGACACCTCCTGTATTGGAGTGTCCGGCAAGAAGAGGCTTTTTGTACCAACCTTTCCATCAAGCTGCCCATGGATGACATCTGTGGGCGCCACGGCTGCCTATGGCGGTGCAGCTTCTTTTAGTTCGGGTGGCATGTCAAATGTCTTCAAACGTCCTTCCTGGCAAGACAAGGCTGTCTCTAGTTATATCACTGCCTTGAAGGGCAAGCACAAGGGCTTTTACAACGTCAGTGGCCGTGCACAGCCAGACGTCAGTCTTCTAGGCGATGATTATCTGACGCTGACTGGGGGTAACCCTTCAACACACGACGGCACGAGCGCATCTGCGCCAGTATTTGCAGCCATGATTGCGCTCATTAACGACATGCGTCTCCGGGAGAAGAAACCTGCATTGGGATTTCTCAATCCATTGCTATATTCCGCCAAGGCTAGTCCAGCTTTTCGGGATGTTAAAGATGGTAGCGATACAAAAGGCTGCGCAGATGGTAACTTTTTTGAAACAGGCTGGGAAGCTCTCGCTGGGTGGGACGCTGCTACTGGACTAGGCGAGCCTGATTTTACGAAACTAGCTGCTATATTGAGATTATAATCTAGAATGTTGTTACTATTGATATTTGGGATTGTGGTTATTGATTCCGATTTACAAATCCAAGTTGGTGACAAAAATCCCCGAAAATGGAAGAGCTAAGTTTCGTTGAATTTGATTAAAGGGGAAATAAAAAACCAAGAAAGGCACTTCCAATTGATCCCCAGCTAATGAGTAACGTAACGATAAGCTCCTCTAAATGAATGCTGGACTGGATTGAAAGGTTCTCGTTCTTGGTGCAACTAAACTAATGCTGCCTTGGCTGGTCTAGGGTATTCAAAGCAATCTACCCTAACCCTCTCTAGGACTTGCGGAATTGGAAAGTGTTCACAGTTGGAAAAATGATAGGCTGTCCCATCGCTCACGCTATGCTCCTCGAAAACAGTATTTACTTTCTTAGGCAAAGAATCCTCAGTCCTTGGGGAGCCATATCAGATATGTCTCTGCAATGGGTCAGACGCCACCCACAACACAACTTGAACTGACTCGAATTTTTAAGTAAGACATTGGCAGTTATTAACACATTTAATGCCGAAATTCAAACTCGCTAACACCGTAAGCGCTTGTTTGCGGGTGGAATTGCAAAGCAGCTCAAAGTCGTTGTGCCACAGTGGCCTGTTCACCCCTCGAAATCGGGTCATTTACCATTTTAGGCTTTGTCCAGACGGAATACCGTTCTCCCGTCCCACCTGTGACTTTGCAGGGTCTCCACAACCGACGCGTCATTGCAACTTCAACATTTGTTATGACGTCAATGCACCTGGCAACAATGCCTCGCAGATGATTACGAAGAACAACATGGTGTAAGCTCTAGACTCTTCACAGTTATGTACTTCATAATTAATTGGCTACGTGGCCTTTTCCTGATCTTTCGTCTCAAATGGAGCAGAATTCATCCAAGCACCCTCTACGCCTGTCCTGTGCTCGGATTCATCTAGGTACTTGACGAGGCCATCAACTCCATTGCGCATAACTCAGGTCCCACGTGTCTAGATAGACCGCCAGTATACTATGACCAGAGAACGTTCTTTGATACTTTCTCGAGCAATGACGAGGACGAGGATGACACAACATCAGAGACGATGCAAAAATGGACTGCTCGTCGTTTGGAACAGGGCTTGACGAGGAGCAGATCTCATCATATGCAGTCTAACCCTGTATCATCTATCAACCAAGCAATGCCCTCGAAACGAAAACGACAAACGGATTACGATGACCTAGATTTACACCAGCACAGTCGATGCAGCCGCCAACTTGACTACGAGTGTGACACAGCCCTTCCCAAATGTGAAAACACCTCAGCTACTCCACCAAAGCGACGGTTCCATTTACAAGACTATTCATCGAAACACGGGCATCTCTATACACTATTGCCTTCCACTGCGCCTGATAGCCCCATCCCTAGAGTTATCAAGACCCATCTTCCAACACAACAACCAACACCTGAAGTCGACACTGAAACTTAGTGTATGTATTCAAGTCTATCTCCGATCGAACACCTAGCGGAAAATAAGGTGCCTGCTTGATCTTCTTATGTCCTGATATCATCTTGTCTTCAATCAATCGCGGGACGAGGAGCCGTGATGGTTGATTGATTCCGTACCGCATTCTATTCCTTCCACCAGCCCGATCCTCTCAGACCGCCTATTCAACAAGGATTATAGAATGAAACAATCGAAGCCGCCTGTCTCGCAGTTCTTGGCAATCGACTCGTGTTTATGAGCTTGCTTGGTATATTGGCAGACTAATCAGTGTAAGATGGCCCTTCAAGAATGTTCTCGGATCGATGACATGAAGTATTTTCGTTAGGTCTTGGGAATTCGTGCAAGTAGGACGTGTTCGCCAGGATGCACTATGCATGGTTGCGTTCTTTACCTGATGAGCTTATGAGCTCACGATTGGTAGTCACGAAAAAGGAATGCATACCTGTCGCTTGCAGGAACTCGACCACTTGTATAATGGAGCACGAGAACGAATTCTACTAGAGTTCCGTGGGTAATCATACTGTTGGGTCACTGACGGGGGATGAAATCAAGTCGTCCCTTTATACTATGGAGTGAGCGGAGAGTATCGATCACAATCTTAATCTGATCGGTGCCTCATGCAGCTGCAAAGGATAGCCTACGATCGTTCACACGTTAAGTAATCTATGGTACAAATAAGCATGTGACTGGGTGGAGAGGTGTCACATGTCATACAGTCAGACCGATGGTTGTCACTCCATCGTGTCCATACCTGGAAGGTGTTCTATCATATCCTCTCCTCCGGTTATAGCCAAAATTTGACCGCTACTTGCTCGTCACTCGCCAGCTGCAACTGTCAAGGAAAAGGACACGTCATAATTAGCTCGATTCGATGACCAAGAAATATGTCATCCAGCATTTCGGAATTCTGGAAAATGTCCGATCTGGTTAGGTCGGGACACATCAAGCTATAAAGTTCTTGTCTAAGCTCCCATCTATCTAAAGTTTGCTCTACAACCTAAAGTTGCCTTCAACAACAACAACGAACAAGTTTTTGTTTTTCCTCACGGGGTCATTATAACCCGGTGCTCAAGCAATCTGGGCTCCTAACACACACGATCTAAACTGCATAGTCTACAGCTCGGTTGACAACCTGCACCCAAAATCTCCTGCACTGAGAACATTCCTAGGCACAAGAAGTCACTCGCCTTCGAGCTCAAGTTTTCTTCTACTATCACTCGCGCCATTCATCAACCTGTCACTGTCGAAATGGCAGTGGAAAAGACCATGCATTTGCTCGCGCAATATTCCAATACGATACACGCCCCAGTGGAGGAGATATGGGCTATCATTGCGGCGTTTGGGTCGGAATCGCTGTGGATGGCTAACTGCATCAAAAGCTCCCTCGAAGGGTTTGGTGTCGGAGCTGTACGAAGCCTCATCCTCAGCGCTCAGCCTGACGTCGTCATCAAAGAAAAGATTGAAGCTGCGGATCCCATCAAGCACACTATTCGCTACGGTGTTGCCAGAGACGATCTTGTGGGCGTAGAGTCCATATGTGAGGTTACGATGGAGGTCTTGGGCAAGAACCAGACGAGAGTCAAGTATGTGGCTCATACTGACCTTCAAGACGAAGAGATGAGACGCATGATTCAGCCGAATCTGGAAGGCATTTTCCGCAGCAATATTGAGTCAATCACTTCAAAGCTAGTGAAATAGGACAGGGTTTCATGTAGAGAAGCCTGAGGAAGGAGCTTAATGGATCATGTCTTGGGGGTGTAAAAAAACTTGTCTTTTCCCCTCGTACGAACTCAACGTGAGGAGCTGCCAAGTTTTCTTACATCCGGCGGCATGTGTTAGAGGCCGATGCAACCTGTCATCTACTTAATATGACACTATTATTCTAGCGCCTCAGATCCGATGTGTATGTCTATTATCCCTCGTCACTGTAGCTTCTAGTCCAGCTATCACGCAACCATGCCCTGAAACGGTCCACGCTAACCCGTTCGATTGCCAGCTAGCCTACCAAGGAAGGCGCCCAAGATCCAAAGACCAAGAAATCTCAGTCATCCATCGCGCCTTGCGAGCTGCTAAATGACCAAGTCCGTTCATTTAAGCATTGTGGGTAACAACCTAAAGTCCTTCGGTCACCTTCGAGAGCTGGAGATGTAACCCTAAGTTGGAAGAACAAGCTGTCTATTTCGTTTTCATCTTACTTACATGAGAATAAGTTGTCGGACAACGTCGTTGCGCTGGGAGCTTACCACATATGGTCATGGTATGTATGGTTATTAAGCTGCATACGTAGATCACTCCTTTAGCCGTGAGTGGGACTTATGACGGCTTATCTTACATTTACTCAATTACTGCCCGGGCAAATCCGAAGTGTAGAGTCCGAGCTGTGGAGCCTGAGGTCTTCAGTCCGAAGCTTACAGTCCGAGCTCTCTAGTCCGAGCTCTTTTGTCTGGGCTCCGAGTCTAACCACATGTGAGTCTTACTTGTGAGTCCGAGCTCTGAGTCCGATAAGAAGAACAGCATCCCGGTTTAGCATCAATGATCTAACAGTTTCGTCCTCACTAGGCCATCTCAAACTGTTCAGCTCAGAACCAGTGAATGTAGAATCAAGGTTAGTATTTTGATAAGCACACCTTGTACGCTCCATTGCTTCATATATCGCAGCTATTGTTTCCCTTAGAGCCTGATATTCGATGAGACTGACTTGGACTACCTCCCAAGGTTCTGACTACTTGAACAACAGGGCCTGCTTAGGACAGTATATCGACGGTATTAACTCCGCTTATTCTGACTTGGCTAGGCCCTTTTTCTCCTATAGACCATCAACCATAGTGGTGAAAACCTGGTAGAGTAACAGTCTGCACTTTCTATTAGTACTCCGGAGGGAGGTGTCGCAACATATGGTCCGGCTTCTATTCCCTGCATAAACAACAGCGTTCTATCAAAATCAATCACTAATACTGTCTTTCAGACAGCGTAAAGTCTTGTGGAAAATACCGATGAGCACATATGAGAGAAAATATGTTTAACCTTAAACTTTAAGTCGTCTTCCCCACTAGTATAGCCTTTAAAGAAGACTATGCCGGCGAAAGAGATTTTGACGCATGTGGGGAAATCCAGCAACCCACAAGTCCCCATTATTAAAGCCACCCACTTCTCGGTGGCCGCTCCTTCAAGTTGTATCAAATAGCTTTTATTCACCTTCTACCAGTTCGAAAGGATGGATCTCGATTTTGTCTTGTGTTACATAATTTCACAATGAGTACTATACCAGACAAGATGGACGCGGCCGTGGTCAAGGTGAGTACTCGGACTCGAGCAGAGGAGAGAGATTGTGAGCGTTGAAGCTGAAGCTGACTATATCACCTACTGGCAGCGATTGGGCGATAGCATCGAATTTGAGATGGTCCGACTACAAACTCCCACTCCAGGTCCCTCAGAAATTCTTGTACGTCTGGCTGTCACGGGTATCTGTGGTACTGACCTTGGACTGGCATCCGGCAAGCTGGGACCCACGAAGGATATCTTGGGACACGAAGGTGTAGGCTACGTCGTCCAAGTAGGGAGTGCTGCCGGCTCGGAGGCCAAGCTGGGCGACCGCGTGGCCATCGCCTGGCTGCGAGACATCTGCGGTGTATGCCAGTACTGTCTGCATCCGGGTGGAGAGGTTCGATGCAAGGAACAGTTGAACTCGGGCCGCAAGCTCGATGGCACTTTTGCCGAATACGCTATCGTACCTTCGCGCTACGTAATACAACTTCCCGAGCGCATCATGGTGTCGGATGAGATGATAGCCCCAATCCTGTGTGCCGGTGTCACTGCCTACGCTGCGTTAAAGAACAGTGGTGGTGTCGGTGGCCAATGGATCGCAGTCTCTGGCAGCGGTGGCGGTGTCGGTGCCCTTACGATCCAATACGCAAAGGCGATGGGGTACCGCGTCGTGGCTATTGACGTGGGTGACGCCAAGCGACGAATCTCTATGGAGTGTGGTGCAGATCACTTCGTCGACGCGAATAGTTCGAGTAGCTTGGCGGAACAGGTGGACAAAGTTACCATGCAGCGAGGAACTAGCATTGTACTCGTATGTGCCGGTTCTGGAGAGGCATATAATGCTGTCATGGACATTGTCGCACCCTATGGTACTCTTGTCTGCGTGGGAATTCCCCCTCCGGACCAGTTGGTCTCCTTTCACCCACTCCTCCTCATTGACCGGGGCTTTAAGATCATGGGATCTGCTGTGGGAACCAAGCAAGACTTGATGGAGGCCATTGACTTTGTTCAAGCGGGACTAGTCAAGCCCAGCATCACCATTGAGCGGTTCAAAGACCTGCCAAATTTATTGTCCAACTTTGTCAATGTAAGTGGTCGAAACTCAGGGTATACCTGAAAATACTGAGCGAGATAATAGTTACCTGGGAAGGTGGTCGTCCGGTTCTGATATGTAAGCGGCGATCAACTCAACAATCCTTTCTGGGACTCTTTCACTATATTTAGCTCTGCGTAACAGTATTATGAGTGCTAGCTCTTGCGGCTTCGATCAGAGGGACGGATTTGGTAACCTTGTTCAGCATATTAGGTTGGTGAACATGGATGACTAAGATGAAACAAAGCATCATAAAATGCCCGTATTCAACATTCATTATAAAGCCACTTGTTGTAATGTGCTTATACTAAGCTCCTATGACAAGTAGCAGTAATACCAGCTAGAACAACTAGGCATGAGCTTTTTTTTAAGTGAGATACAAATACAATGCATAAATTATGCAGAACCAATTCATGATCAACTAAACAAACCAAGATACATGTAAGTGCATACAGGTCTGTCTCGGTTTAAATAGTAATGATAACGCGACCTTAGACCTGCATGTCCTTCACGGTAGGTAAGCGAACTCCAATCGCTACTGCTCCGAAGTTATTAAACTGGCCATTCCCATGCCCTTTATGAACGGTTAGATACTTCTGAATGCCGGCAAAGAAATCTAATTGTGGAAAACTTACAGTCCCGACACACATTGATGTCACGGCGATCCTGCCCTTGGTTCGTTTCAATTCAGCTAGAGCGGTGACGATCTGACGCGTACCCGTGCATCCCAGAGGATGCCCAAAAGCACTACCAACTATCAGAAGCTTAACATCATATCAGGTGTCAGGTGGCTTACATTGCTCCTCCACGCGGATTCACTCGGTCAGGGTCGAGGTTCAGGTGTTCGATGCAGTAGACAAGCTATTCGTCCAAGTCTTGATCAGCCAAAGCGGCTCTCTAGTACGCTTGGTTTGTTGATTTACCTACCATGGATGCAAAAGCTTCGTTGATCTCAAATACGTCCACTTGATCCTGACTGATTCCAGCTTTGGCCAACAGCTTGGGTATGGCGAGCGTGGGCCCGACGCCCATGATGCGCGGCTCGAGTCCGACAACGGTGGATAGGACAAACCTACCTAACACCTGAGCACCAAGCTCCGCAGCGACACCTCGGCGCATAAGCATAACGGCGGCAGCCCCATCGGTTATCTGAGACGCATTCCCACCGGTGGTAGTCGACGGGGGCCACTGAGGGAATGCGGCACGGATCTTGGCGAGAGACTCTTTTGTTGTTCCGGCCCGGACACCATCATCGCGGTCTGCTACGACCTGGCGGATCTCACTTGTCTTGGGGTCCTTCCAAGACGTCTCGATGGGCGTGATCTCGTCAGCGGCCCAGCCAGCCTTTTGCGAAGCCTCAGCCTTCTGGAATGAGGCAGCTGCGTACTCGTCCTGTCGCTCCCGTGAAATTCCAAAGTCACGAGCCACATTCTCGGCAGTCCAGGGCATTAACTCGGTCAGGTCTTTGATAGTCTGATTCTGCATAAACTCGGCAGGGAAAGTGGGCGCCCCGTTATCAGGGTTAGTGCTCATGCTCTCGGCCCCCACAGCAATACCGATGTCAATGCTTCCCATGGCGATCTTCTGGGCAACCGCCTCGACGGCGAGTAGGCCTGAAGAACACCAGCGGCTGACAGTCGAGATAGCTGTGGTGGCCGGATACCCAGCAGCAATGGCCGAGGCACGCGTGACAAACGTTGCGTCCTTGTGCAGAACGTTTCCAACAACAACCTCCTCGACAAGATTGGGATCAATGCCAGAGTCCTTCCTCACCCGCTGTCATCGGCGCATATCAGAATTTGACCCAATATTGGATGTACGGCCCCAGATTCTAGATCTTGGATCTTGACTCACCTCCAGCAGCGGAACAAGCAGCCCTTCCAGCTGAGTATCCTTGAAATTTCCCTTCTTGGCCTTGGTCAAAGCGGTACGGGTCACAAAAGTAATCACCTAGTCATTCATGTTGAGTCACCGGTAAGGATTACTTGTGTCAACATTCTCCACTCACCACATCGTTATCGTTTTTGCTAAGGATTTCTGGGGCTGGCTGTACCAGTTGTGTCGACAGTTGGTCGAGTCTCCGAGTTGGAGTAGACATGATTGGTTTCGGCAGGGCCGGTATGGGTGACAGACTGGTCTGGTCGTCGAACGTACAAGGAAGACTTCAATATGATAAATATCAATGATAGAATATCCGGGACGATAGGTGATATGGCTGAAAGACAAGATTGTAGTCTAAATTCACAAAGTACGACCCCACATGTGTACCCCGGTGTGTGGAAAAGCAAAATTCAAGTAATGAAGGTCTACTGCTGTACCTACTTGGAGAGAGCCACGCTGCCACATGTGGGGTTTTGAGTAGAATCTTTCGAAAACGTCCCAACGGTAGTATTGAAATAAATTATTTCATGTGTTTATTAAACGTATCTTTCCATATCAGATATAGGACTTGAGGATACAGCATATAGCTGATGTGCTGAATTTCGAGTCAGGTGAGGTATATGAGGAGCTGGCATAACCGAAAGATTAAGCAATTCGGTCTAATACTATGTCTCACAGACCCGGCTCCGGCCGTTGCTACTCGACTCAGACCACTGGCGATATGTTTCCTGCTGTCAATGCTAAATGTAGCAGTTAAGCCATGCTGCGGTAACTATGGTCTAAAAGCAAAGGGGGAGTGGAGTTTTGAAACTATGATGGAGGACTTAGCAAGATGGAATGGCAGAAAAAGAAGCAAAAAAATGAAAGGATCCAAGCATTCACCATACTTAGCAAATGTGTATCTCAGGCGTCGTAACTCTGATATTTGGAAGATGCCCGTAATCATTGGGGAATAAGCCTATACGACTAGTTCTAGAATCTCGATAACCTGCTCTTCAATTGAATTGAACGTTGGTCTCATTTGATTAAGAAAAAGATCAATTTAGCAACGAAATAAATAACCCAATAAAAACAACTACTGAGTTTTATTTACTTAGTTAAAGTTGATTTCATGTCCTTTCAAGAAGAAAACAAAATAAAGTAAAACACTATGATACGTCGTATTTAGCGCATGTGCTTACCCCCAACCTGGTCAAGGAGCTGAGCATGGTCAATATCCCAAGTATGTCCAATTTTAGCAATAAGCTGCCCTGCTTCAGCGTCCCTAAGCTTAAGCTTCAAGTTGTAATGCTGAGGGGCTGTGACAAACCCTTCTGTGCACTCGAGGTCATCGAGTGTCAAATCCTCACCCTTGTCTGTAACGGCACCCTCAACATCGTAAGCCCAGAGAAGGCGCGCTATTATGATGAATAGACTATTGCGAGCAATATTGCGACCCGAGCAAATTCGTCGGCCAAACCCGAAACCAGTCTGGGGAAGGTCCTTCAAAGTATTGCTGGCAGCTGGGGAATCTTTTCCCGAAACGGTCTCGTTCTCTGCAATCCATCGATCGGGAATGAAGTTATTGGTGTCCGGCCCAAAGACAGATTCCTCTCGGGTAATGGCAAAATGGTTTCCAACCACAATCGAGCCTGCGGGAATGCTGTATCCCATGTACACATCTGGCACTTTAGTAGCGTGTGGAACACCGCCCATGGCGATTGGACGCCACCTCAAGGTTTCGCTTACTGACAAGACATAAATCAGCACATGAGAGCACATGGCATACCTGACCACGAAGAGGAGGAAATACTTACTTATAGCCTCGATGTATGCTAGCCTAGGGCGATCCTCAAAAGTGGGCAGTCTGTCCCTGCCGACTACCTCATCCAGAATCCGTTGGGCTTTTGCAACCCAGCCGGTTTTGCCATAAAGAACCCAGGCTACACCAAACCAACACATGGCAATAGTTGAGGTTTCTAGACCTGCATCGGCGAGCAATCCCACATCAAAAGCAATCTCAGTGAGCGACATTTTCTTAGCCTGAATTAAGCGCCAACATTAGAAAGGTTGTGTTTAGAAGAGATATATATGTGTATCTTCCTATTGAGGGTGTATGGGTTTGGGTATTTGGGATAGCTACAACGCAAGGGTGGGTAGGACAGAATGACTTACTTCATTAGAGGCCAGCATGCTCTTGGTAAAGTTCCAGCCGTGGTTCTTCTGGCCCTTTTCCAGATTGCTCATATGTAGCTTGTACTGAAGCTGAAATAGGTCCTCGGCTTCTTTTTTCCAAGGAGCAATCGCACTAGGTAAATAGTTTAGTGTCGGGAACAAATCCACCATGTACCTGCCGAATTGCCCTTTGGTCGCAAACTCGGTCTGAATGCGGACCGCGTCGTGAAGCTCTTGCTCATCTCCTGTCTGAAGGCGATAGCCAAAGCAGAGTGTATATACAACGCTAAGTGAAATTTGTATCTGTCAGCAAAATCACAATACTATGCGATTGATGTTCCTATCGTAGTCGGTTGGACTCGCTCAACCCAGGGTCGACCCTCTTTGATATTTTCTGAGAATGGATGAGGCGTATTGGGGCAAGGGAAGTGATGAATGCAAAAACTAACCTCGCAACTGTTGGGCATATTAGATTAAATCTGACCAGCTGGGGGTAGAGACTTCAACAAAAATCTAGTTTAGAGGGCCCACCTACCGACACGCTCCGTGTGCTTGTGAAAATCAACCCCATTGGGGTTGTGAATATCTTGCAAAATACCAACAAGAAACTGCTTAGACTCAAGATCTTGTATAGGCTGGTACGTATCTGAGCTTGTTGCTTTGAGGAGCGAAGCTTCCAGTCGCTGATGGAGCTTGTAGGAATCGTCATAGGGTCTGATGAGCATGTGCATGCCCTTGGTGACTAAATCACTAGCCATAACCATCTTGGGACGGTCCGAGTATTTTGCGCTACGCTTGGCGAGAAGATCTTGAGCCGCTTGAGTCGAGGATAGTATAATCAGAGGTTGACCGCCCATATTGAGGCTCATGACGGGGCCGTACTTTTTGCTCCATTCGTAAAACTGCAAAAATTGTTTCTTCTTTTGCACCTGATGAATATTGCCAATGATGGGTAACTTTCTGGGGCCGGGGGGTAGAGGAAGAGGGGCATTGGAAAACAATCTCCCGATCAGCATAAAGGCAAAGCATAAGGCAGCCAAGCTAGCGAGCAAGTTTGGTGCGAGGTTGGATAAGCTTCCCGATAACAACATAATGGAAGCAGAGAATGTGTTCTGGAATGTCGTGTCTGGTTCGCTCTTGCTGGTTCATACTCCGCTCGTAGATAGAGAGGAAAACGACAAGAAAGGTGGAGGGCCTGAGTATTTTCTACAGTGGTAAAAGAATTCGACGTGGTGTAGGTAGCTGGTTTTAACCTGACAGCCGCTAACAGATCCAGAATTCCATTACTGTCTCATGTGGGATGAGATAGCGGGCTGTGTCCCACATAACTTAATCTAGTAAACTATCCAATGCCTATGATTGGTAGTACATTTAAGTTCAGTCTGACCAGACTAGTCTGCAAAGTTGTTAGTTAATGCCACGTTATTTCCAAGTTTTAACTTGTGAGAATAGTTTACGATCCTTGAATTGAGAGAATACTGTAATTTCTATATTCGTAAAAACACCTCTGGAATAAAGCAGCCTCGGATAGTTGTTGATAGGTTTGCAATATCTAATAATGCGCAGTAATTTAATGTCTATGCTAAATCGAGCTTAAAATCAACATTACGAGACCATCTCAGTTTATGCTGGCTTCCCGACGAATCATGCCCTCAGCCTTATCGCAAACTCTCTTATATTCTCTGTCCCACATTCACTTATATTGAAACCAGAACAAACCATAATTTAAATACTACCCTACATGGTATAACAGCAAAGTTGTAAAACCGATTAACCAAGCTCTAACGGGGCTAGAAGTGCCTGTCGTAATGCAGCCAGTTCCCTATGTAAGTCCGTACCTCTTTTTAATTTATTTGCAGAGGCGATTTTGTTATGCTCTGGTCGTCAATGCGTCTGAGATCCTCGCCCTTGCTGCTTGTGGATATTTTCCCATTCACTAATGTTTTCCTTCACTAGGCGCAATAAATTTCCATAAGGAAAGCCGCCTAGTGCTTGAATCCTGAGCCTCAGCCTTTGTAATCGTGCCTTCATACATGTGGGGTCAAGTGGGACGACATGATTCTGAGGCATGTGGATAGGCACGAACTTAGGCTCACTGGGATAAAGAAGCGGCAACGAATCATATCAGGTAGGAACGGAATACTTAATTAATACGACCGCTGGAAGAACAGAAGGTAATCATAAGGTGGTGACTGCATCCACCTACTGCCGTGATACCCGTCATATCCGGGTCTTGAATCGGCTGTCGGTTATGTGTCCGGCAGATCAAACCCCACAAGGAAATAGAGGCTGTTCTAGCTAGATTAAAGCCCTCGAGGCTCCGCCTCATATTTCTGGCTCGACTTACCTGTCCATCCAGTTTGAAACTGCACGCCGACAAGTCGATATAAGCAATGGCACTCAAAGGACGTGAAGTTGCCGAGCATAATAATGCTAAATCTTGCTGGGTCATCATTCATGGAAAGGTATATGATGTGACAGACTTTGTTCCAGGTAGGGGACATTCAAGAAAGTATCATCATTTAATTCTAATAGTTAGCAGAACACCCTGGTGGCTCCAAGATTATCCTCCGCTATGCCGGCAAAGACGCAACTAACGAGTTCGATCCGGTTCATCCTCCCGACACACTCGATAAATACCTCGAACAATCAAAGCATCTGGGCCCCATAGATATGGCTACAGTTACAGAGGAAGAGAAAGAAGATGATCCAGATGAAGCCGCGCGCTTAGAGCGTATCACACAAAAGCCGTTGCTGTCGCAATGCTATAACCTGCTCGACTTCGAGGCTGTTGCCAGAAGGGTTATGAAGAAAACAGCTTGGAGTTATTACTCTAGCGGTGCTGATGACGAGATCGTAAGCTTTCTAGTCTCTCTATGATCTCGCTCCTCATGATACGATGACTAATCGTGTTTGCAACAGACAATGCGAGAGAACCACAGTGCATTTCATCGAGTGTGGTTCAGACCTAGAGTCCTTGTCGATGTTGCGAAAGTTGATTTTTCGGCGACCATGCTTGGAGCCAAGACCTCTATTCCATTCTATATCACTGCTACAGCCCTTGGTAAGCTTGGTCACCCTGAGGGGGAAGTTGTCCTTACCCGCGCAGCACACAAGCATGGTGTAGTGCAAATGATTCCCACATTGGCATCTTGTTCTCTGGACGAAATCATAGATGCGTCTCAAGCGAGCCAAGTCCAATGGCTACAACTATATGTTAATATGAACCGGGATATCACCCGCGATATCATTAAACATGCCGAGGAGAGAGGATGCAAAGGCCTTTTTATTACTGTTGATGCTCCCCAACTGGGACGACGGGAGAAGGATATGAGAAGCAAATTTTCTGATCCAGGCAGTGATGTTCAGACAGGCCATGAAACGGATACTAGCCAAGGCGCCGCCCGAGCTATTTCCAGCTTTATTGACCCATCTCTGACTTGGAAGGATATCCCTTGGTTTCAAAGTGTTACGAAGATGCCTATAGTTCTGAAGGGCGTTCAATGCATCCAGGACGTTATCAGAGCTGCCGAGATTGGTGTACAGGGTGTCGTAATCTCAAATCATGGAGGTCGCCAATTGGACACAGCTCCCTCAGCTATAGAGGTTCTCGCAGAGGCGATGCCGTTTCTTCGCGACCACGGACTTGATAATGGTTTTGAAGTCTTTATTGATGGCGGTATCCGGCGAAGCACCGACATCATCAAGGCACTGTGCTTGGGCGCGAAGGGTGTGGGCATCGGAAGGCCATTTCTTTACGCCATGAGCTCTTATGGACAAGAAGGTGTGGAGAGAGCTATGCAGCTTCTCAAAGACGAGATGGAAATGAATATGAGGTTGATTGGAGCTACAAAGATCGAGGATCTGAATCCCGGAATGGTCGATTGTCGAGCCTTATCTTCGCATGCTGGAGGAGTGCCGACGGATATATTGTCGGCGACTGTATATGATGGGTTAGCAGTTCCATCTCAACGACCAAAGTCAAAACTATAGTTGACTTCGCTTAGCAGAGCAGTCGAAAACTGTACCCGGGGGTATATGCGAGGCGGCAGTTTAGCAAATTTATACATGTTTTACTATCTCGGAATTTAAATTATATATTATATATCCTGTTATAGTCGTTTTTCTAAGCTAGAACTATATCTAATATTATATTAAATAAAGTAAGAAATCTTAGAAAGAAAGTAAGTAAAATAAAAAAAAGTATATAAGTAAAGTAAGGAGCTAGGG
>JAPERM010000421.1:0-14403 GCA_030411635.1 Fusarium sp. MBC 119 | reverse complement strand
CACTTGCCCATTAGCCTCGTATGATCTTGCGAGCTCGTGCTGTGATGTTAGCCGATCCGGATGGGTTTCTGATAATATCGTCTCTTCTACCGCGACCACATGTTGTAGCAGCTCAATTGCCTCTGCCACTTGCCCATTAGCCTCATATGCTCTTGCGAGCACATGCTGTGATACTAGTCGATGTGGATGATTCTCTGCTAAGACCGCCTCTCGAATGGTAACCACATGCTCTAGCAGCTCAATTGCCTCTGCCACTTGCCCATTAGCCTCATATGATCTTGCGAGCGCGTGCTGTGATGCTAGCCGATCCGGATGGGTTTCTGGTAATATTTTCTCCTTAACCTTGACCACATGTTGTAGCAGCTCTATAGCTTCTACAGTCTGTCCGCTTTTTATATATGCTCCTGCGAGCTCGTGCTGTGATGCTAGCCGATCCGGATGGGTTTCTGATAATATTGTCTCTTCCACCGCAACCACATGTTGTAGTAGCTCTATAGCTTCTACAGTCTGTCCGTTTTTTATATATGCTCTTGCGAGCTCGTGCTGTGATGCTAGCCGATCCGGATGGGTTTCTGATAATATCGTCTCTTCAACCGCGACCACATATTGTAGTAGCTCTATAGCTTCTGCAATCTGTCCGTTATTGTTATATGCCATTGCGAGCTGATGCTGTGATGCTAGCCGATCCGGATGGGTTTCTGATAATATCGTCTCTTTGACCGCGACCACATGTTGGAGCAGCTCTATAGCTTCTGCAGTCTGTCCGTTGTTGTTATATGCCATTGCGAGCAGATGCTGTGATCCCAGTCGTGATGGGTGATCCTCCGTTAATGTAATATCTCGAACCTTGACCAAACTCTCCAGCAGCTCTACTGCCTCTGTCACACGTGCGTCCTTGAGTAAGCACCGCCCAACCCAATAACCTAGCTGGCATTGCTCTTCGCTCCAGTCATCCGCAGATAGATTCAACAGTTTGATCGCATGAGGCATGTACTGTCGCCAAAGAGCTCTGTTTTTCCAATCATCATCCGGGAACACCTCCTCCATACGCGCTATCGTTATTTCCCTTTGCCTTTGCTCCGAGTCATTCTCCGCAGCCCAAGACCATATCGCCAGATGCACTAAACTATGCATATCAAATACTTCACTAGATCCTCGCCTAGATAGAAACCCGTAGCCACATAACATGCCGATCGCTCGGGTCAACTGTTGCCGTGAGTTGCCTTCGGGTAACATTGACTGAGGCACCGCCTTTGGCTCAACGTAAGCCATAAACATCAGAATACGCGAAGCAAGCTCGTTGGCCTTGCGGATCTGATTAAACGAGATGAACCAAGTGGTGGCCACAGGATCTTGTGACTGCTCGTATCTGGTGTCGTCCTGGAACTCAGCGCTCAGAAGTTCTGTTCGGTCGCGATCAGTGTTTTGAAAAAGGTGCAGATACTCTGTGATCGAGATCTGGTTTTCATTCAAGTATGCAGCTGCTTGTGTGATCGCCAGTGGAAGATATGTTAGTAACTCCAGGAGATGGTCCGTAACTTGTTCGTCACTTGGAAGAATCTCCTGGATTAATGCTTCCTTGAAGTAGCTTCTCGCTTCGTCTCGGCTCATTGCCGGTACTTCGAGGATGTTGCGGCCAGCAGCCGATACCGCTAGTGATCGGTCTCGCGTCGTAAACAAGATTAGTCCTTCGTCACTCTGGGGAAGCGACCGGAATATACCGTTGTCTACGCCCGCTGATCCCTTAACGACTTGTGTATTATCGGCATTGTCAATCACAATGAGCCACTTGCCCGCACGTTTTGAGCTCAAGTACTGGCGGACTGACTCAATCACATCAGCACCATCAGCAGTCGGGATATCGCAAGCATCTTTGATCTGCATGCATGCCTGCTCGAAGCTGGCACGGCTCAGCGCTGGCATCCAAAACACTGAGTAGTCTTGTTTCGTCTCCTTGACCCAGTAGGCAACCCGTAAAGCAATCTGCGTTTTACCGATGCCCCCTAAGCCAACAATGGCGGCCTTCCGGCGTCCTTGGTTGAAGAGTAGACCTTGCACCCTGGCAAGAATATCATCTCGACCTACGAAGAGGTCATTCTTCGAAAAGGGAACGAGGAAAACAGGCCGAGTGCGATGCTCGTCGATAGCACGTGAATCTTGGCTCTGGTCAGAAGGATTTTGACACTGTAAAGATAACGTGCTCTGGAGGTTGGAGGCTAAGCGCGAAACATCTTCTATCGTGATCAGTTATTGTCGCTAAAGGGATGGATGACATACCGTGTTCAGGTGAAGGGTCCCAAAAGCCAAGAAAAGCTTTGGCACAAGCCGCCGCGGTAGCCGCAGCATAACGTTGCCAACTCTTGTTTTTATGGCTATCGGCATAGTCACATGCCCCTTTTATCACAACGCATGGGAGTCTATCCCAAACACCCGCTCCCTCCATCTCAAATGCAATAACACCTTCCGT
This sequence comes from Fusarium sp. MBC 119, assembly GCA_030411635.1. NCBI lineage: Eukaryota > Fungi > Ascomycota > Sordariomycetes > Hypocreales > Nectriaceae > Fusarium > Fusarium sp. MBC 119. Next base: position 11,936 of record JAPERM010000421.1, on the reverse strand, counting down.
CGTTGCAATTTGGTCGCGGTCTTTGCCAGACTTCATGACCGCGTCACCAGAGGCCATCAACCCGAAGTGTACAGCAGAAGTGGGACAGACCCCAGGAGGTTCTAATCGGCTTCGTAACACAAGCTCACCATTGCATCCAAGCTCCTCACACGACTTGTCGTTTTCTGTATGACAGTATGACGCTTCGAATAGTCTGTCTTTTGTAGAACCAGGATATTCAGCATGTAACTCAGGTTCTTGACAAAGATCTTTCAAATAGTCTGCCATCTTGGTGCGTAACTGTCGACGATACCGAAGTGAGCTTAGTTTTGTTAGGACTCCCCTTATCTCCTGGTTCGGTCGCCCTAATGAGTCCAGTAGAGTGTCTTTCCGGACAAATCGGTCAGGCAGTTGCCGTCCAAAGTCATACTGAACAATGCCGTCACTGATGATGACATCTCCTAGCACAATTTCATCTTTATCCAGTTTGAAGGGAACAACGCCACAGACACCGACGACAAGGGCTAGCCTGAGACGCTGAAAACTTGCTCGGCAGTGGGAAGCTACGGCAGCCGCATTAGCCTTGCCCATCCCTGGCATATATGCGAGAACGACGTTATGGCACCCGATCACGCCCGTGGAATAGGCATTGGAGTCGCCTAGCTCTTTGCCGAATGATGGGCCGTCATCATCCCAGTGATGATCAAACAAGGCTTCAATAGCATCAGCCTCAAGGGGTAAAGCGCAAATGATAGCTATCTCGAAGCCATAACGGTCGTTCGGGCGGGGCGGCCTAGGCGATCGCGTTGACATTATGAGGGTGCCGCTTCAAGATCGTCCTCTGGAACGCGACGGGTCTTGACTGGACTCCAATAGAACGTGTGTCAGACAAGGAAGCAGAGATATCTAGAATGGAGCATGTGATAGGTAGCCGGGTAGGTGAAACAAAAGAACGAAAAGTCAAGCCCCGAGAACAAAATAAAACTCTGCGACGGCGTCCACCGGTAGTTCGGCTGCCGTAGATTGATGAGAAAGAGAGAGAATCCTCGGGCGCTCGACAATGAGCGGGGAAACGTGTAAGCCTAACCCCGCAAGGCATCCTGCTCTCCCTCGTGACTATTTCTTGTCCAGAGCTGGTTGAATCCCAATCATAGCTCGTGGGATCCCTGCAGAGGCTGTCAGGTTTGAGGCTGATTCGCCGGCAAATCTGATAACCCAGGCAGCCTTGTGGTGATAAAAGATTTGGCTACGTCATCCTCTTTGTTCCAGCTGACTTCGTAACTTGGATTGAGAGAATGGGGACAAAGACCTGTCAATTGGTTGGCTATACGTAATGTAATATGTCAGTCGACAGGAGGCTCATAGTTTTAACTACAAAGCATAATCCCTCGAAAGATCCATGTTGAAAGGAGAGTTTATTCAAATGGTTAGGGGGCCATTTGTGTTCTTCTTAAACGAGTAATTGACCCGCTCTGCGGCCCGCTCCTAGCGTCGTCGTTGAACGATGATCATGTATCGCAAGTGACACCATACAAGTACCGTAGCCTAGGATGGGGGCCCGGGATAAGAAGTGCCTCGTGAACAAGATAAAGACTAGGTAAAGTTTTGAATGGGCTGAATGCACGTGATCATTGATAAGATTCCCCAATTATGGGATCTATCGCAATATGATGGTCGTGTTGGTTGAAGAGTTCAGTCACAGACCGAGCTATTGAATATGGACACCAAGCAAGACCCACCTCATTCAGGGTTCGAAATAGCCTTTCATCCGTTACATGCGGATCACAACGGGATCTGACCCAGGTGGAGATAGGCAATTCTCCATCAGAAGACCAACTATGCCAGTGAGCACTTTCATACTATAAGTCGCTTTTGTGTGGTCACTCTGCCAGGCTGAATTCTCCTTTGCTGCATCTACCCTGTAGAAAATGTCACTCTTTCGCATCCCACAAGATTTTTCCCGCCAGCCTTGAAATGAGCTCGCAATTACGAACAGGCGCGACGTGAATTTAACCCCACTCAGCCAGATCCGGAATGGTCGCTCCAGCTTACCCTTGGCACGACCTGGGATGAGATGCTCGCCTCCGATAAACAGCCACCAAGCTGCGTGCACTACTCGAATGAATGGAAGCTAGAAAGTCAGACGCTCTTCAATTCAAGTGAGCAAGGGAGCTACACTATTTAACGTTCAAGTTGAAGCAAGGGAGGTTTTCCACGTATGCATCATCTATTGCCCCCCTGCCCGCCTTTCGCTAGCGTCGTAGAATCCTCCCTTCACCCTTTCCCCCTACAGATAGCCAGATCTCCTGCCGACTCGTCATGCTCCTAGCGCCTTACCAAACCACTTCAATTAATTCTCCAACCTTCCATGTGTCCATTCAACCCAATGTACCTTATGCAGCATTCTACCTTGATCTTGAACCTCCAGCATCGCTATACGCACCAAGAATCCAGCACATTCCTTTCTCAATACATCATGCCCTTTCACGTCCAGCTATCGATGTTCCAAGTTTCCTTGGACGGGTCATTCCTTAATTGTCACGTATCGTGTTTAAAGAAAGGGGCAAAGACAAGAATGTCTCAATGTTATCAAAGCGGTATCTTGTCATCGCTATTAATCGCAGTCTGTCATGGTCTTACCTTGGCTCACCTCGTGACTTTGACCTATACTCTTCAAAGATATCCTTCCTCTCACGACACCTGTTAGGGTTTTTAGATGGATCTGCCATTAGCCAGAGTATTCACCACTGTCTTGGCGACGCTCTTCTTGGCGGCTGTTGCTTTCAAAACTCTCTTTCCTGGCGATGACCCCTACAGGTGCCGCGCTCTCCAGAACACCGGTCGCTGGATTGATCCATCGCGAGACGAAGAAGGGAATCGGGATTCCTTCCACCAATGGCAGCCAGACGGATGCATTTTCAACAACTATCAATCGGACGACATCCGCCGGTGTATGGAAGGTCGTCCAATCGTCATCGTGGGCGATTCAACTTCTCAGCACGTGCTTCATGCACTGAACCGACTGGTACGCACGTGTTGAGCGCTGCATAATCTCCAGTACTGACATGACTTTCAGCTTGATAAGAGACGAAGCAATAACGACAGGAAACAGAAAAAGCTTCCTAGGGCACAAGCCTTCAACGTGACGTACCATGGTCAGCTGGTCCAGCGCCTGCCAAACGCGTGGGTCTCCAGCCATGGTATTCTAGGCCAAGAGTATTTCGTCCAAAATCTGGAGTTATACGCGGAGGAGAAGAGAAATCCTCCATCCATCGAGGATCAAGAGGGTCCTGCTTTAATTTACGTGGCCGCGGGTATTTGGTTTACTAAGCAAAAGGGCACGGTAAATGCCGATGCAGCAGGAAATGTCCCTTGGGCTACGCGTTTCGGAGTCTTCAAGGATCATTTCACCAACCTGTCCAAATTCATCTCCAATAATACACCCAAATATGATCCGTTTACCGCGCCCATGGATCCATACGACGGTATCGGAAACCAAGTTTTCTACGCCCCTGCTACAGAACCTTCATATCAAGGTCACAACCCCGGAAGAATCGATGGCATAAACCGGAAAAAGGCCGAAGTTGTCGACATGCAGAATTGGCTGCACGATACTAATAGTACAGGGCTGCCTATTATATGGTCTGTGGTTGGAGTCACTACTGGCGAGAACAAGACCTGGAGTGATCCCTTGGGCACAGGCTTCCACGTCATCCCTCAGATTGCCGAGACTCGAGCCAATATCATCCTCAACATGCGATGTAACGCCAAGCTTGACCGCATGAAATCTTATCCTTATTCGCGCACTTGTTGCACCGATTACGGCAGGAAGCCAGTTACTCAGCTTGGTCTCGTTGCATTCGGCATCATCTACTTAGTCGCATGCATCGTTTGCGAGGTCTTGGATCTTTTTGCCAATCGAGAAAAGCCCCAGTGGAGATTGCTCAATATGTACGCAGGATCACTTGCTCTAGCCATACTCATGTGTTATTATGCTGATCGAACACAAATGATGGCCAAGGGCAGTAAGCTCTGGCAGCTGAATGACTTTATCATTCTCTGCGTTCTTTGCATTGCTATACTACTCATCACGATCAAGAGTTCTCGACCGCCACCCCCAGGAGACTTATCTCTGACAAGGGAAGAGAATAATCAGTCTTTCCTTTCTCGAGATCAAACTGTGGAGTGGAAGGGATGGATGCAATGCTTCATTCTGATCTACCAGTGGACTGGAGCCCATGGAGGTTCCATTTACATCTTGCTCCGTCTTTGTGTGGCGGCATACCTATTCCAGACTGGCTATGGGCATACCTTTTACTTTATCACGAAGAACGACTTCTCGTTTAATCGCGTGGCAACTGTTCTGTTGCGACTTAATATCCTGAGTTGTGCCTTGGTATATTTTATGGACACGGACTATCAATTCTACCACTTTTCGCCGCTCGTCTCTTTCTGGTTCCTCGTTATCTACGGGACTATGGCAATTGGCGGGAAGCGATTCAACAGCAACACACAGGTCATTTTGGCCAAGATCTGCATATCTTGTGTTTTAGTCTCCGTGATCTTTATGAAGACGCCATTCACCGAGTGGGCATTTAGTCTCCTCAAAACCGTTTTCAAGATTCAATGGAGTTCAGCCAAATGGCAATATCACGTCACGCTCGACATATTCATTGTTTATGCCGGTATGGTGGCTGCGACTATCAGCCATGAGATGCTGATGCGAGACACATCTATGACCTTGGGACTTCGTTTGATCTTTGCTCTTGCTGGCATATTCGCCACCCTTCATTACTTCAATGCGACTTCACATCAAAGCACACAAACATATAAGGTCTGGCATCCTTACATTTCTTTAATCCCTGTATTGGCTTTCATCGCCTTACGCAATGTCTCGGGGTTTGTTCGAAACCATCACTCCAGGGCCATGGTATGGTTAGGTCGGTGTTCTTTGGAAATTTACATCCTTCAATTTCATCTCCTACTCGCAGCTGATTCAGAAGGAATCATCATTATTGACGGCCTCTTCGGTGACGGTTCACTTCTACGAGATAGATGGAGGACTTTACTCATCGTCGTACCACTCTTCGTCTGGGTCAGTCACGCAGCAGGATCCGCGACAGCCTATATTGTTAACCTCATTATGTACCGAACACCAGAGAACGAGAAGCTTGATGATAGGACATTTAAATGGGTGGAGAGGATTCCAGGCAGCGCGCACATTTCAGTACCTCAGCTTCGGGTGGCTTTCATTTTATTAGTGATGTGGCTTCTCAACTTGATCAGCCCGGCAAATGAAATCACGCTATCACCAGATGGTGGCCACCACATTCGTGTGGCGCCACGACCTCCTTTGGAGGTTCCATACTAGTATTAGTAGCTGAGCTCCCGACACGTATATCTTAGACAATCATAACTCAATAGTGACCTCAGGAATAGAGAATATCTGGAATCAGCTGTGCAAAAAAATCAACCAATGTAGCTTGAGTGGCTCAGGAGTTACTGTTGGAATTCTGAGGCAGTGGTGTGGTGAGTACAGGCACCTAGATACACTAACAAAACTCGATGTTACATCATCAGAATCAAAATAATATGTTTGCGAAGACCAATACAAGATTGTCGATTCAGATATGACTGTGACAAGCTTGAAGAAACGATACACTCTTGAAGTGAGTTTCTACTCAGTTCTTGACAAGTTCTCAATGTCGAACTCGAAGAATATAACTCGTCCTGCCTGTGTCCCAATGATTATTGTCGATCCAGAAACTTCAACAGCATTTTCGTATGGCCGGAATGCTGGTGGTAGCCAGAAAACCTTCTTGTTGTTCCATAATAGCCAAGACCGATCGTCATTGAGCCCGTATCCTAATAGATGCTCATTTGCAAATACTGCATGATCGTCCCCGCCCACAAGCTGACCATAAGTATTCATTGTGCCAAGATTGGTATGGAGCTGTTGAGTATTGGCATCAAAACTGAGTCGCCCCGGCGAAAAGTTCAAGTCTACTATTAGCCGTCGAATGAGTTGGCCGCTTAGGGAATTTCGAAACATGAAATATCTACCCTCTCGAAAAAGAAAAACCGAGTCATTCTGGGTGAAAGAGAAGTCGCTTATTCTAGGAGATGCTCGGAAATCGCAGATCAGTTCTCCCGTGCGAATCAACATCGCCTGTACCCGTGTGTCTTTACCATCGTATACATGTAGTGCCAGAAACTTTGAATCTGAAGAAATGGCCAATATACGAGACACATTTCCTGACAATTCAATCATACCAATGTTGTCGGCCTGGACTGTGCTGAATATAGAGGCGACGAATTTCTGCCTCTCAAATTTGCGGCCCCAGGCGTCGGTTATTGTCTCATGAGTCCAAGAGGAAAGAACGACAAAAAGGCGGGAATCGGGAGAGAAGGTTACTCCATAGACAGGTCCATCAAAAGTCAACTGACTAGTGACAGAAAATGTACCGACTTCGAGGATCTTGACATGCCTATCCGAAACCAATCCAATCCAATGATCGTTAGGGGCAACAGACACTGCATACACTTGATGGAGATACAATGATGTGCTATGAATCTTGGTCTGAGAACTAGTGACTCGCTGGCCTGTTCTTATATCCCAAACTTGAAACTGGCCGTTCAGGAACGGAATCGTATTGTCATAACCGCTGTCACTTCTGTAAATGAATGTTGTTCTGGAGACACACAAGTATCTGTTGTCTGAGGTGAATTGGAATATCTCTGGCGATCCATAATCGGCGGATCCTCGCTTCTCAAAGCCATCTAAAAACTGGTGAATGCAATGGTATTTGTTAATGTCCCAAACTCTCACGACTCCGTAGTGGGACGAAGAGGCTGCAAGAGTCTGGTCTGATGAGAGTACCACCGACTCGATTGGATCAGACCTTTTTGGTGACTCGAGGTCCGTTTCACCAGCTTTGTTTGTCCAGACGCTTATAGTTCTGGTTCTACCAGTCGAACTAAGCAAGCTGAAGTCTGGAGAAAGTGCTATAGTACGCCACTCCTCGCCACTTTCGAATAAAGTCAGACATTCGCCTGTTTCAACTCTCCATGTTCTTATGGATCCATCACGGCGGATGGTCGCAAGAACTGTGTGATCTGCGGAGAACTGGGTACGCATGACATGTCCATGACAATCAGGCGAGCAGATGACTACTTCGGAGTCGAGCCATCTGATTTCGAGTTGTCCATTGTTGTCCCCTGTGGGCCCATATTCTCCAATTTCGAATGGCCAACTGTCTTCTGATAAAGCACCGGCCACCATGATTGAAGCGTCTCCGGTTATGGCAATTGATGCTGGTGCGTGTTTCAGTGAGCCAGGGCGAATAAAGGCCCGAAAGAATGGGCTTATCTTCTGGTATCGGATGCATGCGAATGTCTCCGTTTCCCACACCGCGTACTCGCCGGTAAAGCCTGACATTATTACAAGCATAGAAGAATCGGTAGAAAATTCTATAAAGTAGGGCGCAGAGCCCTGCTCCCTGAAGCGACGATACGACGCTCCGCCAGTGATCATTTCAGAATGTGTGAGGCAGATTTCCTGGGGAGCTTCAGCTACATCCAGACGTAGAACAACCGCGGTATCTCGATCCTTCAGGAAGGCAAGGAGTTTATAGTTCTGCGAAAACTGGAACGTTTGCGTATGGGATTGGAATAAGGGGAATTCTCCCATAAAGTCTCCAGTATCACCACGCCAGAGGTTCAAGAAACCGGGTTCGAACTCGTCCTCATCGTCGCTGACATCAGGCTCGGCTTCGTCGTTCCTGTCATCGGACTCAGCATCATCGCTACTGGCATCAGACTCAGCATCATCGCTATTGGCATCAGACTCAGCATCATCGCTATTGGCGTCAGACTCGGTATCGTCGCTATTGGCGTCAAGCTCAGTATCGTCGCTATTGGCGTCAGACTCGGTATCTTCGCCACTGGCGTTTGACTCAGCGTAGTCGCTATTGAAAGTTTTACCCTTTCCACCACCACAGGCGACTACCCATAATGCGTCATAAGAAAGCTTAAATGGTCTCCACCAGTCCAGTTCTCTTCCTTCGCAAGTGATGACTCGAATGCATTCACCTGTGTCTAGTTGCCAGATGCGTATTGTGCCATCATCAGAGTAGGAGCCCAAACGCGAGTTGTCTGACGAGAAGCAGCAATGCCCGATCGTGCTTTCATGGCCTTCCAAAATGTACTGAGCTTGTTCTGACGTCTTACTCGGCTCTGGGGCTTTTCGCACCCATTGGGGGAATCTTGTGCTGAACATTGAATTCAATCTACTACCCGATGGCATAGAACAGAGCAGCGAAGAGTATAGCTGAAGAGGGTGTAGATCAATAACTGTTGAGTTCGTTTGAAGGAAACTGTGGACTTCGCGCAAAAATTGACCGAGCATCTTGTTTTGTTCGTTCTATAGTCTTATTAGCTCATTTCTCGAATTGATTAATAGATATTCACACCTTCGTGATAGTCTGTAATATTCTGATTGCTTGAAAGCTTTCCCTGAATCTTCCTATAAGGCTTAGGGCTTCCAGCCAGTGGAGTAGATGTTTCTTTAAGAACGCAAACACTTCCTCATTGTTAAGCAAGGGTTTCTCGCTCTTCTGAAGATGGTAGACCCAATAGCGGCAGGCATATTGCAGCTCCTCAGATATGCAAGAAGCAACTTGCTCAGGGGAAACTTCAGCAGGTTTAGTTCCTGGCCATATTAGATTGCAGATATCTTCCTTTAAAATACCATCCATGACTCGCAAGCAGTTCTTGAAAAGTCCTAGATGGGTACGCTGTCTGTCCACCCAGAACTCATTCGTCTGGTTCTGATTAGGATCGGTAAGATAATCTCGAAATGAGATATGTAGCAATCGTACAGGTTCGTGCAGTCTTGGCGGTATATCAAGTACTGAATGAAGTGCATTCAGTCGAGTATGCACGACGTTGACATTAACACCGAGCAATCTTGATACGGCTATGACCGAGAGGGGGCTTGCGAGAATAACAATGCTGCCAACGACGTGGCAAAACTGTTCGATAATCCGTTTCGCGTCTTCTTTAGAGACATCAGCGACCATCGACCGCAGGACTGGCCCGTAGGTCTGGCCGAGGTGAGATCCATAGCTGCCAGTGCTGAGTTGAAGATACTTGTGCAGCTGTTCTGAGGGGCTGTCGATCTTGTAATCTCCAATGAACCGACATGCAGTAGCAGCAAAAATGAAAAGAGGTACTGCCATCTTCGTAAGCTTATTTGTGGTATCTGCTCCTGGCCAGTCTAGTGGCAGGTTTAGTTGTTCTGGTACGGTGGTGTTGAAATCAACTCGAATCTTTTCGAACGCATTCACCAAAAATACGAGTATATCGTGCTCAATTGTGTCTGCCGGCATGTTATGCAGAACCACGGTTCGGTAGGTGTCGTTGGCTTGTGCAAATCCGAGACGAATTGGAAGATCCGGCCTGCTCGTAATAAAGATTCGAAGACGATATTGTGTAGAGCTAGCGTGGGAGAAGATATCGATCAACGACCTGATCTCATCCTCTCGTTCACACTCATCCAAAGCATCAATAATGATTGCGAGTGGAGATGTCAGTGTGGTCGTCTCGGCTAACTCTACCAATGGTCTGGTAATAAGTTCAGAAAACTGTTTTCCCACAGCCTTGCCAACTATTTGAGGATCATCATCGATCGCATTCTTGACAAATGGCGCAAATCCTGATATGCTTCTTGCCAGCTGACGAGCTAAAGTGGGCACGAATTTGATCAGGCTGCCCCGATCGGTTTCTCCTTTCTTGAAAAAGAAGCTGGCGCCAAGATTACCACACTCGGATACCTGTTGGGCGACAGTGCGTGCGATGGTCGACTTTCCTGTTCCTGCCATGCCATTAAGCCAGAATATCGGCTTCGAGTCGTCATCTTCAATCCAATGAGATATCTCTCTGAGAAGATCAACTCTGGTGTTAACCAAGCACGTCGGGTTATGCTCTTCCGCATGCGAATCAAAACTAGCGCCTTCTGCAACTGGCAACCTGTCGATTGTGATATTTGAGTCGACATTTTGTATGGAAACGCTAAAACGGCATACATCAGCAGAGAAAGACAATATATGTAATTTTTCCAATTACCTCAAACCGTTCACTTTCTGTTCAACTGTTCAAATGCGTAAGCGATCATACTCGAAACAATTCATAAAGATTACTACTAACGTGACTGCACTGCCTCAATAACCTTCTGTGTTGCTTGAACTTGTCTGGCTGGGACATATCCAAGTAACTCTACGGCAAACGCTGCCGCCGTCGCTGCCGCATATCGTTGCCATCGATCGTTCTTGTGAGAATCTGCATAGTCGCAGATACCACGGATTACCAGGCAAGGAAACCGATCCATCAAGCCTGCAGCTTCCATCTCGACGCATAGATACTGGTGTCCAGAGTCTTGGAATAGACTGTCACGAGTGGCAGAGTCTTTGATGAGTATGTTCCCAGAGGCAATGATACCATAGTGAATTTCTGGATCAGTTGACTCTCGCTCTTCACGCTCCAGCTCCCAGGCAGGGTCACACTTGGCACAAGTGCGGCCGCCGACATGGCTATGTTGGGATTCAAAAAGCCGATCATTCTCAGCGCCCGGATAAGTATAAGCATTCTTCCCCTTGGCCATGTGAGGGTGCGCTTGCAGCATTGCTTCGAGGAGATCTGGAATCTTGGATGGCATCATCTCATGCCTTGCTTGCAAACTTGCAAGAGCGTGGAGAAGTACTGGAGGGGGCTTATCTAGGGACCCTTTCTGTTCCCAGATACCGTTCGCTTTCGCCTTGCCCAAATCATACTGAACTACCCCTCCGGTCGTGCCGTCAGGTTGGCTGACAACTACATCACCAAGTCGAATGTCTTGGTCCTCATCGGGCTGGGCTATCCCTCCTCCGATACCCACTAACAGCCCGATTCGAATATGAGGTAATGAATGAATCAGGTCCGATACAGTAGTCGCTGCAGATGTGGTACCGTAGACACCAGCGGCGAGTGAAGCGATCACGATATTATGTTCGCCTACGCGACCCCAGCTATACGAGTTCGCATCGGCTTGATGCTGGGTGAAACCATCAGGCTGGTCATGGCTCTCGTCAAGCAATGCAGTTGCTGCTGCTCGTTCGATAGGGAGGGCGGCAATCCATGCAACGGTATAAAGTTCTGGGTTTTTGAGTCGAGGTTTCATAGTTGAGAAACCGAACTATTGGAAAATAGGGTTTCGCTTTCGAGCACGCTAGTGAGCACATGTGGAAGCGAAGATAAACGATACTCAAAACCCCTCATCTTCGACGAGCGGAATATCACTTGGCCGATCAGGTGACTCAGCCTCAATTCGCAGAGCTTTGAGAAAAGGCATCTGAGCAACTGTCAGCTTCCAGTCAGTTGAGTTTCGTATGTTAGGCATAGCAACACTCGGTGTCAATTATTCGCTGCACTTACGGAGCTTCGGCTGGGAGACCTTGCGATTGCAAAGGCTTATCGCCAGAGTGATGTCTATGCTAGGTAGACATATTTATCCAGCGTTCTAGCAAAGAGTATTTCCGAGTATTCCCCTTTGGTGGCTTCTGGGTGTCATCGTGAGCATCCTCATAGGATCTCGAGCGACGCCACACCCGATGAAAGGTTGATGCAACCACTTGGGAATAAGTCCTCAGCTTGTTATTGCTCCCAGCAAAGATCATTATAATAGCCCATGCTTAAGGCAAAACCACACAGCTCTGTAGGCCTGGTACCACCTAACGAGTAAGGATAAATAGCAGGCTGAGATCAGTCAGAACCTAGCGGGTAGTATCGCTCCTAAGTGGCGCTCTTAATCTCCAGATTTTACAAGGGGGTTGTAGGACCCCTTCAAACCTTGGTTAGGGGCGACACTCCCCGATAGGGCGACATTCCCCGATCGGGCGTCATTCCACGGCATGACATACCCC
>JAPERM010000420.1:0-63363 GCA_030411635.1 Fusarium sp. MBC 119 | reverse complement strand
AGTAATTATTATAGAAATAGACTTAGGTATGTATTAGTCTTATACTAGACCTGCTTAGTTTCGCGAGATATTATAATACTTACTCCTGGGTTAGATATTAAGACTTTAATCGAGGGCAGCTTAATAGCTTTAAAGACTAAAACCCTGAGATAAAAGATTTTTTAAAGCTTGAGATACCTAAAGATAATATCATCCACTAATTTATTATTTATATAATATCTCAGGTTCACTAACTCATATACTTATATAAGGAGATCCTAAGTATACTACCCGTAGTATATAAAATAGATCCCTAATAAGAAATGTAGCTTATTAATATAGCCAGGCTAGAGCTATCAAACAGTAGGGTGTATTAATCAAGTTGTCTTCTTTCCCCTCTTTTCTAACTCAGACCTCCTTTAGGCTTAGACTAGTCTTGAGCTGCCATAGAATAGCTAAGGTTTTAGCGAATCTTCGCCGACCAACTTTGGGGTAGGTACATATCATTATCCAACAGAAGCTATGTCAGCAGACACTGTAGCTTGGCACAATTAGGCACATGAGAGTTTAATAAGGGGTAGAAATCTATCAAGGTTCTCAGGCTCAGCGAACTCAACCCTCATAATTTTATCGCCCATCTGATAAGTTACGCTAGTCGATCACGATGGTTGAGGTACTTGGTTTAGTGGCAGGTGCAGCGGGCTTGATAGACGTTGGACTCCGATTATCTAAAGCGCTCCATGACCTCCACACCAGTCTCAAGAATGCACCAGATTTGATTCTAGCCTTGGCTAACGAGGTCGAAGATATCAGAGCAGTCCCTGCCCACGTTGAGGAAGCGACACAGGCCGCAGAAACCTCTAGGGTCGATACCCCCAGTGGTGCCACAATTCTCGTTACCTTGGCAGTGCAACTCAATATAGCAAAGACTACTCTTAACGAGCTCGACACATTGGTCCAGGAGTTGAAAGCAGAAACATCGCGACGAAGAAGGGTAAGATGGCATATCAAGCAACAACGAATATCGACCCTCCAAAAGACGTTAAGAGAAGTAAGAACAACAATCAACGACCTGTCAATCACGCAGAATAAGTATTCAGATCCAACCTCAGACTCGCCCCATGATCTAACAAGGTGAAGTTCAGTTTCTGCTCGAATTTACCTCGAAATTGGGAAAGTTCGCCTTGAAACCAAGCAGATACATTCAACCATAGCTAGTCGCCTGGACACGTATTCTCAAGGATTATCAAATCAACTCATGGATATCCAACACACTTCGGATCAAAGACATGCGCAGACAGCGATGATGATACAAGCATTCAATGAACTAAGCATCAAGAACCAGGGGTATTCCACAAGCATGGAACAACTCCCTAGACATACAGACACACCAACCGTCAGGGTCAAGCTCCAAAACCGAACGCATGAGACCCAAACTCCTCATCTTTATAAGCCAGAGTTCACTGCATCATCTGAATCTGCCTTTCAGAATTCCACTCTGTACATCTCATTGGGGCTCGGCCCCTCGGGGTGTGGCAGTGGTTGTATGTGCTCGTGTCATTCCACAGCCCGCTCCAAACTCTCTTGGAGAGTCCCTGGTTCTATCAACCGAGTTGTCGGCTCTCTGTTTTTTGGCTACGCTGGATACCCTGGTTCGTCTCTAGCCTGCAATCAAAAAGGCTGCTTTAACCAGGGCATACGATTGCAGCTTACCTACGGCTTTCCGTTGTGGTTTGTCGATTTCGTGTGCAATATGTACATTGAGGCCTCGATGAATTGCTTCAAGTTTGCAATCGTGCCTCGCCGCCGCACCAAATATCTCGTGTCTCCGGACAACATTCTGTACCAGGTGAGATACGGAGCGTTAAGCACCGTCCGCCAGATTCTCACTGCAAACAAATCCGCAATATTAGACGTAGAAAATCAATCTGGCTGGTCGGTCTTATCGAGCGCCTTGCGTGTGTACCAGCCTTGGAAACAAGCTACAGCGGAAAAGATCGAGATCATCCGGACACTTCTGATAGCTGGTGCAGACCCTGACGAGGAGAACTGCGATGGTATCTCGGCACGACACTTAGCAACCCGTATCATTATCCTGCGGCGCGACCTGCCAGAATTCTGCGCCGGGCTGCAACAGTTGTTTCCTCTTTCACATGGCCTGAGGGACCTGGACTTTACGTTCATTCATAAGCTTGCTGCAGGGTACTGCGAAGGTGATCTTGTCGCCGCTTTGCAAAGTGGTAGCCCAGAGATTCTTTCTCAAGTCAGAGCTCCAGACCAGTTTGGCATGACTCCATTGGTATACTCTGCCAGGAAGGGCGATGTCTACAGCGTCCAAGCTCTGCTTGACGCGGGTGCTGTTGCGAACGCAAAAGCAAAAGAGGGCCTTTCAGCAATTCACCAAGCCGCATGTTCGAAATCTAAAACGCGCGGGGAAGTGGTGGATTTGCTTTTGGCTGCAGGTGCAGACGCGAACGATGCCGACGCGTACGGTAACAGGCCCCTACATATGGCAGCCAAGTATAATGCTTATAGTGCGGCCAGCAAGCTTTTAGCTGCCGGCGCCATTGTCGATTGTGGAACAGTCGAGCATGGATCAACGTCCATCATATATGCAGCACAATTCGACTCAGCCGAGACGCTCCAGCTGCTTATACAACATGGCGCAGATGTGAATGCGACTGATGAACTTGGCAGGCCGCCATTAGCCCTGGCAGTTCAATTCAATTCTCACAAAGCGCAAGACGTCCTTCTAGCCATGGGTGTTGACCATGGCTGAGTGTGCAAAGGTGGGACTATTCTTCATCTCGCCGCCCAGTACGGAAATGAAGAAACCTTGAGAAAACTAGCAGAATTCAAACTCGAAAGAGTCAATTGCAACAGTGTCAGTGAGCATGGCTGGACTGCTGCGGGGCTTCTCGAGCAACGATCCGATGCATCGGAAAGCATTCGAAAGGCATACGGTCAGTTGGTGAGGCAGATAAATGCAGGATATGTGGGCTACGAGACCGAATGTTCATCAGAGGATACCGATGAGACTTTTCAGGATGCGTACGAATACATGTGACCTTGTAATTTGACATCACTAAAAGGCCTTAACCCAACGGAAAAGAGTTTGACCACGAACACACTGAGAGAGGCATCTTTGTAGCTGGTGTTTGATACAGCTAACTTTAGGATAGTACTCGGTCCTTGGTGAGCGGGGGCGTAAAGTTCAGAAATCGCACAAACTCGACGTGGATAACGAGCTGCGATGTTCCTCTTGACAGTTCGAGGCATGATCTGAACCATACCCAAGCCATCCGAAATATGAAGACATAAATATCTACGAAGTATTCGCTTTTGACAATCCTTGATATTCCTTGGTATGCTAATACTTAGGATGTGATAATCATTAGAGAGATGGATGGGCTTCGGCTCCTGATGTCCTTGGTAGTATCCAGAAGTGATTCCGTTGTGAACTTTGACTCTTGCATCCCATTTGGGCACCGTGGCTTTGACTTCAGCTTCCTTCGTAACGTCTGCTCTACAAGCCCCAAAGTGTATGAAGCCGGCTTGAACAACGACAGCAACTTCCACCGGCATGACAAGTGTGTGAGTGGTTTTGGTGTTAGTGGGGATCAACTTGTCCAACGCGTTTACACCGGGCAGCAACGTGATTGTCCTTGCCATTGCCATGTACATTTGATATTCTCCCATTTCGCCACCAGAAACCAGTCAAACTTTCTATTCGGTGCATATTTCCGACAAGATGGGTTTGTATCATGAAGGGACGTATTGAGACCCGAGGCAACATTACGTTATCGCGGTGTATTGATGTCAATGAAGCGCAGAGGATCGAGTTCCCGTATGACTTTGAAGCATATCCCATCTAGTCCTCTACTTATCTTCAGGCTCAGATGAGTTGTTTGACAATGGCAAAGATGCTGTCAGTGATAGTAAGGCGCACTAGTAGCGGATTGATCCTAGTCTAGACATTGCTTCCTAGGATTTAATTTGTCTCTACCGTTTTGATACTCACAAAGCTTCTGCACCTGCAAGTTTCCTGCCATCGACTTCATCTTTTCTCCCACCCATGTTCATGAAGCCTGTTGTGTCTTTTCTGAGTACTTCAACCCATGGCTATGATTCGTCTCCAGTGCTTCTGGAATAGAGGGACAGAGCCTGACGTGCACAAACATATATTGCCCCGTATGGTGCAGCCTACTAGCTCACACATTCACTTACCCCGACAATTGGAAAGAGAAGTGAGAACCACCAAGTGATGGTACTCAAATTTAAGTAATGTTGGACAGATTCAGCCGACCGAACAGAGTCCTTGTGAGCCCACTGAGCTACAAACGTGTCTTCCTTATCACTCGAAGATGCATTTTCTTTCTCTGTCGGAGCATCGAGCAAAACCCTTGTGACGGTTATAAAGGGCTAGACTGAACTGCCCGAGCCTGGACATCAAGCGTTGTTGACCTTACACCTCCTGAGGCATACACACGTAGTGGTTTCTATTCAACAGGCGTTCTAGAGCAGTTATTGAAGCGCACAGTAAATGCTTTAGTGTCATTTCTTTCACGCTTTCGGCATGACCGAAAGGACCGGCGGTGGGAGGGCTCGGAAAGTCATCCACGGTTTTTGACTTTAATGAGCTGAACAGGCTTGGATCCCTCAACCTTGATAATAAACATTTACAAACATCCTCTTAGACACATTGGTGTCTGCTCTTCTAACGAGCTCCAAGAAAGCAATAAGTAAATAACTTATCCCGAAAATCCTGCATAAATCTTTTGGTCAGTCGATTTTGGCAAGTCTAATTTTCCCAATTGATCATACCTAGGAGAATGATTCTCAGGAAGTCTACCCCTCCCATATGACCTAGCCAATGCTTGTAATCATGTCCCAACCTCGGGGAACTCCCTGTCAGTACGTCTGAGAAAGACGATATTCTCACTTCATTTGAGCCATGGATGTCATTGTTGTTGATGACTTCCACGTTCTTTGATGTATCGTGATATGATTTATCGCCTACAATATGTTTCACAAAGCCGCCGTCACTATCACGTTGCAAATCAAGACTGTGATCCTCGTTCTTGAGCTCAATCGTTTCAATCCAGTCCAAAGATGAGTAGATCGTACCAGGTTCCAATTGCCAAGTAAATGGTACTGATTCGCGGATGAAATCTGGCCAGTCGGCTCCAGGCTAGTTATGGACCTGGGCTTGGTCGAGAGTTACGACAGCATCTTACATGCACGTCGAACCCGTGATGATAAACTAAAGACTCTTGGGAACACCACTCTCAAGGCATAGTTTCAGCCAGAAGTGGACGTTGTCCTTTTCCCAAAGATTACATGGATGCCACTATAGCTAGGACTCTAGCAGAACCCGCTGCCATATCGTCAGTTCCTCTGTGGCCTGGATGTTTTCAAGGCCCTATTTGCTTTTTGATAGCTTGGGAAAAATGGTAGCGTTGGAGTTTGCGGCATCTATCGTGTCAAACAATCTCTCATCCACCTACTAAATTGTAATTTCTGGGCCTCTGTAGACCGTGAGGGAGGCAAACACGGCCTTCTCATCGGAGAAGCTTGAAGTGGTGTGGCCATGTCTTAACGTCTGCTGGATACGACGGCTGATAACGCATCATGCCAAGGAATGTCCAAGATGGGCCATCGTACGAGTTGTACAGCTAATGCCTCCAATACAAAGATTCAATGAAATTGACGAAACGGTGGGCCACAGTGTCTTGGGACCCTTTTAGAACAAACCTTGCCAAATTAAAGCATGAGCCTATATACCCCGGCGTCAGTCGAGGGAAAGGCCGTAAACGGGCCATGGCTATAGTCACAACCGCATATGCAGGGTCGGATCCTTCGCGCATAAATCTCATATCAGTCGTAAATCTGACCTCTTGGAATGTCTCGTGAACCGATTTATGAGTGTAGCTCACCCTAGTGACTTTATTGTCACTCTGCCACATGTCCTGCGAAACCCTTTCTGACATGATGGTCTCCTCGAGGAGGCCTCCGCAATCATTTCGAAGCTGCTTCAGCGCAAGGAGCACCCTTTCCTCCATTTCCGCCACGCTGTGTGTTCTCTTTGTGTGATGATCGCGACAGGAGGCGAAACTGTAGTCGGCACAATATTCCTGTAAAAAGACTTTGCGATTGCTTTAAGACTATAAGACCGCTCGTGGAGGCACGCCATCATTGACGTAGTTCAATAGAGCTTTTGCCTATTGACGTAGTACAATAGAGCTTTTGCCTATTGTCTCGAGCTATCTCCTTGAGGATATGGGCCAGGACATCTTCCAACCCGCTTGGAAGGTCTTCCAGTAACGGCATGACTCCCGCTCCATTGACAAAAGACCCTCGTGAGTGGCCCCTGCTGAACTTGACCTCAAATTATCTACGGATGGCTTTCACCACCAAAGTGGCCCAGAAAAAGACACTGTTTGCCTTTTCAAGAATAATACTGCAGATTGTGTAGAGTAGCTGTTTGTTCTTGATAAGTTCAACATTCCTCGAATGCGGTCTTTCATGTCATTTTCTACCAATTAATCAAATTTAGGGTTGTACATGCAGACCATAAATCCAAATCACACAGCACCGGAAATAGTACACATATCACGGGATCGATCTTTACTTGTTTAAGCTCTCAATCTCGTCTCAGCGATAACACGTTTAATACCAGCGCTTTGCGTGACATTTTGTGAACTAGGGTACCCAGTCCATGGATCATGGACAGTCCCAGGTTCGCAATTAACTTATGGAGATTAATTTGAAAGTTCAAAATTGAGAGAATGGAATATTCTACCAAATTTACATTTCTGACAGTATGCAAGCTCAGCATTGTCGTCCTTCTTCGACATTTCGCTTCCGTGGTTGTAGGGTAGGCGCCCCGGAATCCGATTGCTTCCAGTTAACCAGGGTGGGCTCTGCTGACTGCTGTCCGGTAGCAAGGATTACCACAGCCCCGAGATCAACGTTTCTCCTTGGTTTTATAATACAAGACTGTTGGCAGCATGGCAAATGATGGGGTCTGTTATCCCCTATGGTTGTTTTTACTTTTGCCACTTACCCTACTGCCTTTCTATTCGAGACTAGTTTCTATGCACCCGAGCTCAAGGTCTTGCGCTAAGACCAATGTAGAAGTTCGTTGGAGATCACTTTACTACGACCGGTGTATTTCCGCCACTACTCTATCTTCACAGGCAGCTTGATGGGTGGCTTATTGGCAAAGAGAACCTTCCAGCTATTCTTACGTGATGACACTCAAGTCCAAAAGTCCGAATGTACCATCGCGAATCTACGTAGTCTCGAGCTCCTTCAAGCCCATGAACTTATTTGTAGTTTAGGACAGATTAGACCAGTCTCATCTTGATACCCTGGCTTCTTGAATACGCCCTAGAAGTATACAACAAAATTGTCTTTTGTTCCCTTAAAAAGGCTTTACTGATAGTAATCAAGAGGGACAAATACCTAGGCAGCGTCAGTGTGATAGCATTCATCCTAGGACTATCTCAATTAATAAATACTCAGCCTTAGTGATTATCGCCTGACTACCGGTATCCAAGTCAGTGGGGGCACTTCAGTTGCCAAACCAATGACGGTGTTTATCAGTACCAAAGTCCGAGGCCACCCCTGAGATACGATTACACCTCTGCATGCATGTGCCTATCACCCCTCTCTACGCGCATATCTGCATGATCCTTACATCCAGGCCCTCGAAACTACAAGACAAACATGGATTTTGCATCTTGGCGCCGCTTGACGGCAAGTCGTGCCAAGGATAAACTTATCCAAGCAACTATTTCGTAGTGACGTTGTGTGGCCACGTCGGACTTCGAAACCGGCGGCTATATGCATCAGAATCCATCCGGGTCTTGGCAACATTGATTGATCAATATGGCCTTGCCTAAATACCTCTTCAATCTGACAAGACACGTTGAGCACAAAAGGCTACGCACAGATGGGAAACTGCTATATATCACTATCAATACAACAAGATTAAGAGTACGATCATTTTATGTATAAGCCAGTGGGTTGAACGTGATCTCTGTCATGAAGATAGTAGAGCTATCTGGGCCAACCTCTTTCTATGACCTCGGCGCACGCTGAGAAGGTAACGTGGCATCAGCGAGGCTCTGTGTTCTTTACGCCAAGAGTGTCATGCGCAGGAGAGTTCGAGGCAGATATACCTCTTTGAGATTTGTAGGACATGTGGGGGTTACACTTACATACACACATTTGCTTTTCGTAAGCCACGAGACTTCAGCTTCAATCGCTTCTGTCGATACTAATGCTTGGTTATAAGGCACTGCTCCAGCTTGAATTGGTCTCAGAACAGTTACTTACATCTTACATAGTTGACTATTGGAAAAGTGCTGTATCTTTCTTCACGCCTCGACCGTCGAGTTGGGGTCAATGGTGATGGTGTCCATAAGCCTTCTGGTCTTAGAATAGATACGTGCTATATTCATCTTCGAGGGGACGCTGACAGCCTGTGGTACCACGTGAGTTCGGACTCGCCCCGTGGGAGACTATCCCCTGACTTTGCCCAGGCAGTCCTTACTCCTCAACCTATGAGAATAAGTGACTCACATGGCGGAGGACCTCGCAATAATTATTCAGATGCAGTATAAGAACTGTACACTCCGCTAGTCTCGTCTGACTATGATCCCACAACTTTCTATACTTGTCTTTCTTTTAAGCAAGGAGGCCCTTCGTGTTTGCGTTTGGATCTCTTTATCCATGATTGTTCCTTGTGCCTTGACCGGGCTGCTGCTCTGGGCTACTATACCCACAACAGCGCTGCCATGGTTACCAGCAGTTCAGCAACCGCCCGAAGGGCTCGACCATAACTCAACCATCTCAGCTCGAGCGGACCCCGGAGACTTCTATCTAAGGATCATGCCCTTAGGTGCATCTATCGTGGCTGGAGAGTATTCTCAAAGTCCGGCGAAGAACGGCTTCAGAAAGTTCACTCGGGACAAGCTACGTCAACGAGGATGGAAAGTGAATATGGTGGGAAACCGGAATTCCGGTGACATGACAGACAGTGTAAGTTGTAGGCAAAGCCTATCGCGTGGAGGTGTAGATCTGACTTGGACAACAGGACCACGAAGGAATCTCTGGGGAAGTTGTGCAATCAATCGCCAAGCGTGGCCGTGAGGCCGCCAGGACATGGTTGCCCGACGTGGTGTTGGTCAATGCAGGGAGGAACGATGCCAACGACCGGAAGGGGGACGTTGATGCCAACAGGACTGGCCTTCAAATGAAGGAACTAATCCAAGGCATATTTGCAGAGGTTCCCCAGGCCGTCGTGGTCTTATCTATTCTACTACCAAAATGTACCAATGCAGACTACGCTGACAAGGTTAACGATCAATACTGTACAATCTACCGTCAGTTCGTGCCTGCAGATGAGGATGGTAACGAGGATTCAAATCCGGAGTTCAAAGTCGTCTTGGCTGAGATGCAGCCATTTCTGATAATGGCAGACATCTACGATCAAACCCATCCCACTACACTAGGCGAAAAGAAGATGGCAGCCGTGTGGGATTGGTGAGTATTCATATCAGGCAATTTGTCTCGAAAATGCTAACATAAAGTCAGGGCCATCAGTGTTGCCCATGACCGAGGCTGGATCCAACCTCCCAAGCAAAA
The DNA here is from genome assembly GCA_030411635.1 of Fusarium sp. MBC 119. Classification (NCBI taxonomy): domain Eukaryota; kingdom Fungi; phylum Ascomycota; class Sordariomycetes; order Hypocreales; family Nectriaceae; genus Fusarium; species Fusarium sp. MBC 119. The sequence continues at coordinate 53,730 of JAPERM010000420.1, read as the reverse complement.
CAGCACTTTCTCGGATAGTGAAGGCTCCTCGACATGCCGCAAGAAATTCGGAAGCGGGGCATCAGACATCAGAAGTGGCCGGAAGATTCTTTTCGCGAGCGACCCGGCCATCCGCGACGATGGGACATACCGGCACGCGTCGCAGATTCGGGATGACCGTAAGGGAATCTTCAGTAAAGTCTCTGGTGGCGGGCCGGACAAGATCATGACAAAGTCGTCTGATATCTGGTTTGCGCAGCTCGTTAATGCTCAGGGCTCACATAAGGGTGATGAGCGTGATGAGCTGATAATCGCACCGTGGGACAAAGCAAGTCGCAAGCTCGTCGTATACCTCAACAACGGCAACGGTGAATACAACGAGGAGTTTCAAATAGACCCAAGAATTAGCTGTTCTAACGCTCGTGAGCCCATTACATCAACCCTCTTCCCACGCATACACTAATGACTTTTAGACATCCGGTGGGGCGATGTGAATGGAGACGGCTTGGACGATTTCATCTGTATCCAGGAGAACGGAGAGCTGTAAGTTCACTATACCTTGAGTAGGTCGATGTAAGTAAAGCTAATCGTGATCTTCAGATACGTCTCAATTGACAAGGGTGGGAGCCCGCCTACGTTCTTTAGTGTTGGTCTGGTAAGTGACTTCGCACACCTGCATGCCGCAAATACAGCGGCTAGGATTTATCAGCTAACTGGACAATACAGTACAAGAAGCAGGAAATGGGCCTTGGCCGCGATCGAGTGCGTCTCGGAGACATGGATAGTGATGGACGGCTTGATTATTGTGTCATCTCGAATGCTGGGAATATTCAGTGAGTTTTATACAAATTATTTCTGCGGAAGAAGAATGATTTAATATCCTCCAGCTGTTGGCGGAACAGAGGTATCGGAGACAAGGCTGCATACTGGCAAGATATGGGAAGCGGAGCATACATCTTTAAGTCACAAAATATGGGCGACATGCGCGGTGTACAGCTTGGTGGGGCTCTCTTCTGATTCCAATATGCTGTTTACTCTGCGGATGATGCTAATCTAACATATAGTTGACTTGAACGGCGAGTGAGTTTGTATCTTGACCTTTCATTTCATGGACTTTGGATAGGTACTGATAGCGATGAAGCGGACGTTACGACTGGACATGGATGAGCAAAGAAGGTCAAGCCAAGACGTAAGCCAAAAGATTATGGAAACAAGGAGACCAGGTACTGACATCGGCTGACAGATTCATCAATCAACGAGGCGACGGAAAAGGTATGAAGCCCTCATGGAGGGACGCCGGCATAACGCACCCTGGTCGTGGCTACGATATTGGTGAGAACCGAGAGTTCATCAAATGGGGTCGCATTTTCAGTGGACGGTCTTCATATGTCAACTGGAAGCGTGAGCCCAATGAACTGACTTACCAGGTCTGGGAGAACAAAGGCCAGGGAGGAATTTCACAGAAGGGTAGGTGCCTGTTTGTTTCTGTACGTCCAGGGTCGACACTGACAATCCTTAGGCGACGGAATCTTTTGGGGCGACACCACTGGTTCCGGTGTGGATGACTACGTCTGGATCTCGATGCACGGCGAGGTCAATGTGTTTGTCAACAAGAACACTCGTGTAAAGCACGACTTTTACTCTACCAGCGCCTGGGGAAAGCCGACTATGATCAAAACGGGTCTCCCGCGCCGAGCACTGCACATGGCCGATTGGGATGGCGATGGAAAAGACGACATCATTGGCGTGACCAACCTTAAGACCGGTGCCCTCAAGGTATGGTACAGTCGATGGAACAATGGGAAGCATAATTGGGACCCGCATGTTATCCCAAACCCTCCTGGTAGAGAATGGTGCACTCAAGGCCACGGACGGCTGCCTTTCGACAATGCCCACCATTTTGCCGATCTGACAGGATCTGGAAGAACAGACTATATCTTCATGGCGCCTTCCGGTCAGGCCTGGGCTTGGCTCCGAGGTAAAGATGGTGTGGCTGTGCCTTCTGGACAGATCAAGTACAAGGAGGACTTGGATCAGGCAAACTTCCAGTTCGCCGACATCAACGGCGATGGAAAGGCAGATCTTCTCCAGAAAGACAAGTTCAACGGCGATACGCGTGTTTGGTATTTTGACAAAGTCGTGTCTGAGGCAGAGCGGGCTGGAAACTCTGGCAGCATCATCAAGTGGGATCGACCCGAGAAGGTGTTTCGCGGATCGGTCCGAGGACCTGATACTCACTACCCTCGACTGAATAACCAGCATCGCGGGGATATGGTCTATGCAGAAGCAACGACTGCACAGGTAAGTCAACCCAGCTGTTTCCTCACTATCCGATGGCGAGCTGTCTCCAGCCGTGCATGCTGATTACAAATTGCAGGCTCGCATCTCGTTCAATATTTGTCCGGCAGGAGGAGACGACAAGGAAACCGATACAGACCTTCCCACATATACTCCTCCAGAGGTGTCTCCAAGCCCGGAAAAAGACTGGTTTTGCGAAAAAGGAAATGGAGCCAAATGGACACCTGGTCTCTGGCGCCAACATGGTGTGGGGACATGGTTGAGGCAGAGGACTGATATTTATAGTGCAGCGGAGAACAGCTGGCCGAAGCCCGACCCTAAAGAGGGTGACAAGGCTGCAGAAGGAGTCCCACGTATCATCGCCGAGCACGACGTATTCAACCGTGAGAAGACGTTCAACTGGCCCCCAAGCTGTCGTGCGTAAGTATTGATGATACTAGTATGTACCAGTGGTATCTGCTAACACAAGGGGAGCAGAGTCGACTCTACGTGCGACTTTCCAAACGCCCTTGAGGAGGCAGATGATTGCCGGAAGCACCAGGAAAGAGCATTCTCCCTCTGGGCGATGCGTAACTTCGCCTTGTTCCAGCAAAAATGGTATACAGCAGTGTGGGAAGGGTAAGTAGGAGGTACCAGACTCCTTTCCGGGTGCGGATCTGTTAACGATGTTAGCCAGTGTGATTGAAGCGTCGTTGACGTCTGCTGACATTGCAGACACATTTCTGTCCGTCAAACCTGAGGATGCGGATGCTAATCCCGCTGCTTGGCTCACTATTGTGGCCGGCATCTTCACATCCATAGGTGCTGTAGCCCCGGCTGTCGGCGTTGGTGCCAACCTGACAGCCGGTATCATCACGGTTGGCGCTGGCGCTGCGTCCTTTGGGTCAAACTCGCCAGACCCAAACCCCGAGTTGACTTCATTTGTTGGGCTGCAAAATCGCTTCAGAAGATGCTACAGTGGACGAGAAACGCCACGGCGGCCCAGTTCAACCGCTTCTTCCGTGATACGCCTCCGGAACATGATAGAGAGCTCGGGTCTGAGCTAGGTCGCACTCTCGAGTCTGGAGATTGCGCGGACCAGGACATCGCACAAGCTGATTCCGACACTATCTGGGACTATGGCAAGATCAAGTCGATGGTTCAAGGCGCCATGATCAGCGAGATGTGGAACACGGAACAAGTGGCCATCGTCAAATGGTCCAAGGATCACACGTTTGCCAAAGACTGGGGATTTAATCCTTGCTTTGGTGGCGACAAGTACAGCATGGACAAACACGTCGCCTGTGTAAACGGCCAGAACTATCTTATTGTAGGTTCCCAGTGCATGGTTCCAATGCATGAGCTAAGCTGAAACCCTGTTGCTAACGAGTTGTTGTGCTCTCGTGCGAATAGGCCAAGCAAATTACCCACGATCTCCAAGATGACGCAGAGAAGTGGCCGAATATCGGATCGGATGAGGACTCCCTACGAAAATACAATCTTGACCATTCCACCATCATCAATGCTGCAGAAAGGACGCAGGAACGGGCTCAGCGATTCGCTCCCCGTGGTCTCGACAATCTGGGAGAGCTCTTCATCAAAGGCGCTGACCAATCCGCAGACGGCCGCGCAAAGTACATGACCTACTTCAATGTTCCAGGTAAGATATAGCCCGATCTTTCATCTTGTTCTCCCGCTAATAAAGGTAAAGTGTGTGATCTCAACAAGCTGAGCACATTTGACCTGTACAGGGACAGGGTGGATGAATTTGACAGGGATAGGTGCAAGAAAGCAGAATCTTACTACAAGAGTTACTTGCCGTTCTGCGTCGCTCACATGCTCGCCAAGAACTGCCGGAAGCTCATTTTGCCAGGAGGACAATGGCCCTACCAGAATGATATATGAAGTGTGGAGGAAGATGGGCTGACTAGATAGAGATTGGAGTATCTATTTCAATCTCATCACCAATGCTTTTGCCATAGCCAGAATTCTAGCAAATGGCTCATATATCGGGATCTAATTAGATACCAGGGGATTACTTTAGAAACATTGTAACAGTTTGATTCATTCCTTTACATGTGCTACTACTTCATCTCTCATTAAGACCAGACCAGCCCGCTTGGGCTGCGTTCCCTTCGTCAGCACCTTATACCTAAGTATTAATGTTCAATTTAATATGTTGTTTATTGTCATACCGGTAGGATAGTAGTCATAGGCGAGACAACTGTTGATTGTTAAGATCCTGCCCTAAATAACCAGCACTGACTCAATCCATGTCCCAGTACATGTCTCAGCAGGCGGCGTGGCAGAAGATTGAGACGTGCTCTTGGTACAGGTTGAAGGCAGGACCTTGAAACTTATTCAAGGTCAACTGCAATACTCAAAAGCGACTCAAGATTATTGTTAATAAGGAGGTCCTAAAATTGACTCTGTCTTTATGTCAGATCCCAAATCGAACGTGTGGTTGTCTGTGAGACTCAAACGACTTCGTTTCCGATTGAGAAAAGCTGATATCATCTTTAAAGCGAACATCCCGTCTATCTGAAACGTTATTCGTGCCTGGGTTGCTAATTAAAGGACGTAAATAGTCGGCGTGGATGGAAATTCTTTACTTCCAAGCGTAGTTGTGATTCCTGCTATCGTAAGGTGATGTCGCCCTCCCAGAGCTCCGCTTTAACATGGCCTGATCTCCTGGGGCCCCTTCTGTGGAGTGGCCTGTCGAGTTAATTTATTCGTGTCTGTGATAAGTCGAGCTGCGGATGGTAAGGACTCGTGAAATACATCATTACTCCAACATCAAATGATAGTCCTTGAACATACCACTAGCTAGTTTATCAAATAATCCTTGCGCCGTCACGTCATCCTACTGCGTAGTCCACGCCATACGAAGACAATACTTAGTCTTCGCAACGTCCCTAGCCGACTCAATCAATCTGCGACCCAAACCTCTGCCACGGATAGATGAATTAATAGATAGATCTACAAGCGTATTAGAAACCGAAATTTTGACACAGGAGGTTTAAACCGATGTTCCGCAGACGCGCACATGCACCGGAGGGTAAATATCGAGGAAGGCTTATCATTTAAAAACATTATGCTCGCTTCACCCCATGTTGTATGGGTCAGGAAAAAGTGGGAAAACCAATTATTATAGATTGTCCCTCTATTGTTTTCCGTACGACCAAGCCTTGCAGATCTTTGCGCCGCTAAACGAGGCGCTCAAAGGCTTTTTCATACTACTCTTGGTCCAATGAAGTGTTGTAGAAGTCCCAATAGGTTTTGAACATCATCGACCATTCGTCCAAGTCAGTGGTCTTGAGTGCATCAACTTTGAACTCTGTTGTCGATGGCATGATGACTCGAGAAAAAGATCCTGTTGATCAGAGAGACGATGGTAAATATCAAGGAAATATTGGTATAGGCAAACGAGGGACTGCGAGGAATATCCTTATTTCTATTTCAATACCTCCGCACACATCGTAAATGAGGGGCGTTTCGGGTTGCAGGATAGTCACCACTCAATTGAGAAAAAGCAAATATACCAGATGAGGAACACTGCCAGGAGCGGAAACTTGATACTCCAAGGATCTAGAAGTCCTCTTTACAGCTGTACCAGGCGCCGCCAGTTGATCTGTAACTTCAAAAAGGCTTAGGCTTGGCAGCCCAATTACGAAAGTCGGAATAGAATGTGTGAGTCAAGGCCCGGAGAACCCGGAACTCGGCCGCAAAACTTCAAGCATCTGGTCTTGTGGACGCGTTTTGATTTTTCAAGCTTAGTTATCCCTAACGTACCACAAAATGCTCTTCTTCTTGTTTCATGCTCGGCGCCCTCTGGTTGCTCGCCCTCATTCTATTTCGCGCCCTTTTAGACGGTGCTCTAAGTGACACTCCGCATCGATTACCGTTACGCGCGGGGATCTGACGGTATCCTCTGCTATTTCGATTGCGCCTATATGTTTATCTGTCCGGAAAAGGCGCACCATGAGCCCCGTCATTTCCGCCACGCCATACGGTAGATGGGTATGTGTGTATCTTATTACTTAAATTCTCATAAAACCAGTAGAAATATCCTGGACAAGTCAGATAGCCACGGTCTCTATCGGCTGGTCATTTTCGATTGAAACTTGTTATCAGCGACGTCAAGCTTGTCAGCGGTTCCAACAGCGACCGATTCAGACGCTAGCCGCCACTCGTCGCCCTGTTCACTTCAACCACAAGGCTCGGTCTTGGACATCGCCTGTTGGTGACCCCTGGGATGCCATTGACCAATTTCATCAGGGTCTCCCTGGCTACAAGCCAACGCTGCTCGTTAGCCTCGATGTTGTCGTAAAGGAGATAGGGGTACGTGCTGTCCACGTCAAGAATGAAACAAACCGCTTTATCCTTCCTGTATTCAAGATCCTAGGCTCATCCTGGGGTTCATTTCGATCTATTACCCAGAGACTTGGCTTGACCATTGACTCTGGCCTGAACACTGGCAGAAATTTTGCATCTACTTCCACCTTGGTCCTGTACGCTGCCACAGAGGGTAACCATGGTCGGGCTATGGCTCGTATGGGCGCCATCTTTAGTATCGCCTCTAGAACCAACGTCTCGTCGACTATGCACTCTTCGGCTATTGCGTTGATTCAGTCTAAGGGTGCAACTGTCATAGTATCAAAGGGCAAGTACGGTGATGTGATTCTTGAGGCTAAGGCTACTTCTAAGAAGCGGGGGGATGATATTCTAGTCCAGGACCATGATTTCGGTGACCACCAGGACGTTCCTCAAGTTAGTCCCTTTTCCTTCCCATCCATACTAGTCTGTGCATGCTAACATGTGTCTTCTTCAGCGGATTGTTGACGGATACCTGACCATGATGCACGAAGTCGATCAGCAACTCGGTCCCGATTCCCCAAACCTCGTCATCGCCCCGGTCGGCGTTGGTTCCTTCGCTCAAGCCATGAAAACACACTACAAGAGAGAAGGTGCCTCTACATCTGCCATAACCGTTGAGCCCAATACAGCCACTTGTTTATGGAGGAGTCTCAAAATGGAAGAGCTTACCACAATTCCAACCACTAAGACGATCATGGCTGGTCTCAATTGTGGAGCGCCATCTAATATTGCGCGAAACGTCTTGAAGCATGGTGTTGACGGAACCCTTACAGTCTCAGACTTTGAAGCCCACGAAGCTTGCCTTTACCTTCAGTCCCAGGGTTTTCCAGGTGGACCATGCTGCGATGCGTCATTGGCTGCTCTTCGTCGTCTTTCCGCCGCGGATAAAGAGACGTTAGGTCTAAACAAAAATTCCACAGTTACTCTATTTTGTACAGAGCGAACGAGAGATTATGACATCCCCCACAGCGTGTCTAGCGATAACACTGTGGCTTTGACTCGGACCCTCGTTGAAATCAACTCAGCTAGCCCATCTCTTGGGTCGATACCTGGTCCTGGGGAAACTCAAGTTGCACGGTATATCACCGCTTGGCTAGAGTACCGCGAGTTGGAAGCTCACTGGGTCGAACCTATCAAGGGTCTTTCGTCCGTTTTTGGCGTTGCTCGAGGATCCTGTGGCGGAAAAAGCTTTATGTTTAATGGTCACACCGATACTGTCACCTTAGACTATAATGGTGACCGGTTGAGCGGCAAGATTATTAATGGCAAGCTATTAGGCCGGGGCGCGGCTGATATGAAGTGTGGTGTCGCCGCTGCTATGTTTGCTCTCGCAAACGCGAAGAAACTAGGTCTTCGTGGCGATTTAACTCTCATTGGTGTCGCGGACGAGGAGGTTAACACCATCGGTACAGAACCTGTCCTCAAGGCACGATGAAAAGCCGATACAGCCATTGTCACCGAGCCTGCTGATCTCGAGATCATCCATGCACACAAGGGCTTTGTCTGGATGGAGGTGATAGTCCACGGATTTGTTGCTCACGGGTCCCGGGCTGACTTGGACTTTGATGCTATCATCAACGCGAGACATTTGCTCAGCGACCTTGAACGTTATGCCAATTGGCGTCAAGAAGGTCCGGCTGATCCCATAGTTTGAACCGGCACAGTTCACACATCGATTATCAAGGGCGGCGAGGAGGCATCCTCCTATCCAGACTCGTGCACCATCACGATTGAACGCCGTGCGGTCGAAGGCGAAACCAGGGAGGTGGTTGAGAGGGAGATTGAGAAGCTCATCGCTAAGGTTGAGAAGGAGGATCCCAGTTTCAAGGCTGACCTCAACATTAGCTTCGTCCGTCCAACTCACGCAACCCCTGTTGACCATCCCTTCACTAAGCGTGTGCAGAGCTGGGTTGGCCAGGCTCTTGGCAAAGAGCCTGTGACTCTAGGAAAGTCATACTGGACGGACAGTGCTTTGTTATCTGCTGAGGGTATCGTTCCGTTGCTTTGGGGGCCAGTTGGCTTTGGGCTACATTGGAAGGAGGAGTATGTTGAGGTCGATTCAGTACGAATAGTGGCGGAAGTATTGACGGATACCGCTAGGGAATTCTGTGGGTAAAAGGCGTTATATTTGAAGAATGAACACTTTCAGAGAACAATCCACAATGAGACTCTGGGTAAAGCATGTTCATTCCATATTAGATGATTGACGTTGGGACTCCGGATCAAGGACGAGCGTGAGGTACTTTTGAGCTTGATGCGCGGGAGGTTGAGGATGTGTTCGCAAACGACCAGGTAGAGCTGTCACGACCCGATACATGAAAGGAAAGGCCTTTTTATGCTCTGATTGGACTGACATCTTCAAGCACCGCCTGGTTTACCGCTGACTTGTTGAAGATAAGTTATTATTTACATTTAACGAATGTCAACAATCGGGTCCTACCCTTCATAACCTTCACTAACAGTTTAGGCTCTTTCTTTTCTCATATCCCTCGATGAATGTTTGACAGCCTCGTGCTTATCTCACATGCCATAAGAGTCAAGGGCTAGATCCTGTGACTAACCGTTGAACAACGATATCAAGAATCGACCGTATACGCTTGGCCGAAGGAACTGGTGTCAAGCTACTCTGGGCATCGTATCCTCATAACGTCATGTACGCGAATGGGAATTATGCAGCTAGCCTGATGGCGAAGATATTGGGACGTCCTCAGTCGAGAGTTCCTTCGCTGATCGCTGATCGCTGATCGCTGATCGTGGTGATACCCCAAGACGATTATTCCAGAAACTGCATCGGGCTATTGGACCTACAATGGGAGGCTATTGCCTGCAGCGAGCGGAGCAATGCCTGCGAGCCACAGAAATGTCTCCGACAACTGGCATTTGAACAAGAGAGCTAAGCACTGCTATAGCTGAACAGTGAGAGCCTGAGAGGAGAGAGGCTTGGGTCACATATGTGAAAACGATCGCCACAGCACCTCATTTACAAGGAAACAAAGTGTCCATCCCCGTATTTACTCGCAAAAGATAGCTGCGACAATACCATCCCTTTCTCATAAGTATGGCTTTACTATCGATGGGAGGCAACGTCAAATTACGCAAATTGTGATAAGCTGGAAGAAACATCTGCTACCAAGACGAAAAAGTCCCAGAAACCCGGGAAAGTTTCCGTCCCCACCACGGAGTGCCGGACTTCCGCCACGCCCTCCATCTACCACAGATCGTTGCCCTCAGCCGAGGCGACCTAAAAGTTATATGTTTTCCCGCCATGGGATTGAATCTGTTACATTTCTAAATTCACATAGTCATCTTAGACATGGGATGAGTTCCTTGCCATACTCAACCTAGAGAATCAGGGGATCCCATTGTCAGCGCTTTGCGGGGCCCCATGGGCATACATCTCACGATCTCCGAATCTACGATCCTGTGGGAGGGCTTAGGATAGGGGCTCGCGGTGGTCAAACTCCGGCGACTCGGCCGTACCCACTCACTTATCTTGATCAGAAAGTTTGGCCACCTGTGATTTTCAGCCAGGATGAAAGGACTAGCTTATTTCAGCCGACGAATCATGGCTACTAGGATGATAGCATTTTCAAAACGGGCAGGTCGAGACCTCGCCAACTATCAGAGGCTAAGTCTGGTCTGGAAATAACTTCAAAGAGGGCTGGTTCTCTCTTTGTCCCTGTCATCTTTGCTTGTGCATCCAGATATATTCCATCTTAACAATGCATGACAAAATGATCAAGAACCAAGAAGACCCCGAGGGTCTATCTCGTAGTCCTTCCCAAAGTCGGCGAAGTGAACGATGATCCAGCGCTGGCCCACGATGCTGTCTTTGGAGACATCGTTGAAGGCGGGCCTAACTACCGAAATGTATGCATCCCCAAGCGTGCGCATGGTAACAGAAACGCTGACAGTTTTTAACTAGCTGGGTTGGCTTGGAATTTCAGCTTTGATGACGAAAAGCCAGATTGGACTAGGCGTTGATTCTATTCCAGCCGCCTTTGACGCGCTCGGAACGATTCCAGGACTGACATGTCTCACCGCAATCGCTGGTATTACTACCTCGTCCGATTATATGGCTGGAGCCTTTAAACTTCGCCACTACAAGGTCTATATTATCGATGATGTGGGCATGTTGATGTTTGGTCCTATCGGTCGAGAGATCCTCGGTGTCGGGTTCGTGCTTTGTCGGTTGACTCTTACTACTCGGTCCTAGCCCTCTTCTCTAATGTCTTACAGATATGATCTTTGCCTCTGGCTCTGACATACTCGGTATATCTATTGGTCGTAACGCGATTTCGACTCATGGTGCATGTACTGCTGTATTTGTGGCCGTTGCCGCTATCCCTGCTTTTATGTGTGGCAGTATTCAGACCCTCGGCCGCATCAGCTGGCTCGCATGGGTCGGTCTGGTCTCTCTCCTCGTAGCCAGTATGTAAAACTTGCTGCGCTTCTCTTATTCTCTCCTAATTGAACTGCTAGTTTTCATGGTAACTATTGCCGTCGGCGTGCGAGACCACCCTCCTGGTGTCACTGAAAGCGACAGGGTCTCGGACTACAAGCTCTTCGCCAGTCCCACTTTCACCCAAGCCATTTCAGCTGTCTCGACCTTTGTCTTTGCTTACGTCGGTACCCCTGTCTTCTTCCTAATTGCGGCCGAAATACGAGACCCACGTCTTTATACTCGATCCCTGTTGCTTTGCCAAGGCGTTGTGACAGCGACATATGTCACCGTCGGTTTAGTGGTACACCACTAGTGTGGCTCTTATGTCGCGTCGCCTGCCCTAGGCTCTGCGGGAAAGAACATCAAGCAAGTCAGCTATGGTCTTGCACTTCCTGGCCTGATCGTGAGCACGACTCTCAACACTAACGTAAGTCAAGTCCGCTACGGTAGAAGATCAGCGACAAAGGGACTAATCAGAGCATCATCCAGGTTTTGAGCAAGTACATATTTGTGCGAGTCTCACGAGGATCAAACATTTGGCCTCAAATGCCGTTATTCACTGGGTGACTTGGTTGGGGTGTACTGCTGGAACTGCCATCACCGCATATGTCATCGCGAGCGGAATCCCCGTCTTTGGCGACCTAGTTTCCTTGATCGGCGCCCTCTTAGGAACCTTGCAATTCTTTCAGCCTATGGCTTGCATGTGGCTCTATGACAACTGGGGCAAAAATAAGAGAAAGCGATCGCTTAAGTGGAAGCTTATGGTCTGTTGGAGCGTTTTTGTCATCGTTCTGGTACATTCCTCATGATTGCAGGTACTTACGGATCTGTCGTTGGGATAGTCGATTCGTATAAAGCAGATGGTGGAACGAAGGCTTGGTCATGTGCTGATAACTCAAACTCTGTCTAAATCCTAAGCACTAATAGGGTCACGATTGGGCTAACCCATCAGCAGCCACCTTCATCACAGCGGTTTCTGTTTTATTTTCATAACGCTCCAAAGTGTCTGCTGAGACATGCCCGAGCGATTTCGAACTACAGAACGGCGAGACCGAAGCCACAAAACTCCACACCAAGTAAGGTGGCGAGCCAGCTAGCAGTCTTCGTAGGGTCGTGGGGTTGAAGATTGGCAGTGGCTACAGATGTAATTTAGCACCGTAAACTTCGACGAGACGATCAAGGACGTCTGATGATGCCTCAAACGTGTGCTATTAGCTTCAGGTTGATAGAGTGGTTAGGACAAACATGCTGTAAATTATTAGAGAATGTAGATCCTCCACCCACACTTGACATAGAGGGCAGTGTGCCAATTTCGGTTGGTTGGTAGGGCGAGTCACCATGCTCGATAGGTGGGATATTTGTGGATGCAGCATGACCATTATTGGATATTGAGCTGCAATTCATATTATCAATCACATATGCCAGTGGCGACGAAGGGAAGAGCGAGACACACTTTGACATGGAATAGATCTCACTTACTTGAGTTTCGAGTCGGCGGAAACGCCCATTCTCCGGCGGTGGACTGGTTCATTGAGATGTTGGTGCCTAAGGAAGGCTGTATAGGTTCACTCACGTCTTAGAGATCCCATCAGAGCTCGCTCCTACTAAATACTCCCAAGGGAGGTAAACGCAATCAATATTGAGCCGCCGGCAGAATGAGCATGCTGGCCGTTCTCCCGTGCATCTGCACTTTTTCCGCCTATGGAGATAGGTCAATGGATAGCTCGCTTCGCTAGGATAGGTTGGTCAGAGGCTCATCGGCAAGGCTCGCACGCTCGTCGTCCTCTGGGATCCGCAAGTACCGGAAGTGTCGCGGAGATGACGGAATTTTTAAGCCGGGAGTGCTTTAACTACCCGTAAATTCTCAGTAGATTAGCCGCGCATAGTGCGTCACCAAGTGCGGCTGGGTTGGGGTTCTTACCTTCTGAACAAATAACTCAAGAAGGGGGAATAATAATCCAGTGCCTCTCAGCAGGCTGACCACTCATAGACGCGCAAATAGACTCAACGCTTGTGTTAGCTCACACTAAGCGCGGCCAGTTTACTGAGAATTTACGGTAGTGCAAGCATGCATGTGAGCTCTGGACGGGAAAGCTTAAACCCCCAAAACTTAATCCCCGCACACTTTTTTTCAACTGGCCTTTGCGGGGACTTAGTTAGCGATGGAGAACGATAGGCTTGAACTCAAAAGAAGTAGTTGATGGATCTAAAGAAACCAGGATAGGGCGCCTTGTGTATTTTTAATTGGATCTTTTATCATTAAGTCTGTGTGCTCAGCATTAGTTGCGTATGTTTATCTCAGTAGACTTTTCCTTTTTTTTTTTTGTCCTCCTTCCTTTGTTACGCACCTATGCCTGAATCATCGTACGGGCTCCAGCAATTGGGAAAATTTCAAGCCAGGACACTTGTTGAGTAACGGGATGTCATCGCTGGCTGTAGCGCGGTTTTTCAGCCGACGTTGTGCGAATTAAGAATGGGAAATTCCTATAGTGGTGTCCAGCTGACTTCGCTGTAATCTAGTTCAGTTTAGGGTAGGTAGTCGGGCTCAATTTGAGTGACATCATAAACATCAACCTTGGCCAATGACAAAGATAGACTCTGCCGGATTATATATCATCCGCAGACCCCCGGCAGCCCCGGCCATCTCTTACTCAAACGGCTAGCCACAGTGACGTACTTGATCCATTCAAATATATCTGATTGGACTATCGGCCTTGGAAGATCAAAACATTGGAGCGGAGTACAGAACTGTAGTTTGCTTCACTACCACGTTCTCGAACTGTATAATCCGCTTCATGTATGTCACCCTTTATTGCCGGTAGAAGCAGTTTTGCCCTGATAGATCTAACGTCTAGCTCAAACGAAACCTCTGCGAACTTTCCTCGAACTCACAGACGAACGCGTCAAGTCGCCTCCGCTTCAATGAGTGTCGTTCTGCACCTACCTGGTATTAGTGGGAATAGGGCGCAGTCATCTGTGGCCGCAAGTTTCATCAGTGACCAGCTTCCTAAAAATCTCCTCCCCTAGTGGTACCCTACATTGTGAGCCTCCTTGCCACCCCAAGGGAACCTTCGTGCGGGGTATCTCTTGATTTGTGATCTCTTTGGGAAATTCTTCACCGTCACGTCGGAGCGGGAGTCGCTCTCACCACCGTCATTCATGTGACAACAACACCTTGTACTAATACTAAGCATGGAGGTAAGGATATTTATAAGGCCTTAATTAGACGTCCATAAACTTTGCATCACTTCACAATACAGATGAAATCGTCGCGCGATTAATCATCCACCAAAACAATAGTAGGAATGGTACCGATATACTAAGCCTTACCTACGATGGACAGTCTGCGGCTAGTCTTCAATATCTATCTATGAGAGAAGTAATTGTGTAAGAATTCAATCGCTTACTCAGTAACTACTGGCATTGTTTGCTTGAGAACCGGCCGCCGTCAGCTAATACATCTTGGGCAGCAATAGAGGTGGGAGACATTCTACCGGGTAGATGCAGATGAAACTTTCCAGGATCTCTTCCTGTTGTGTTGGTGAAGCAACCCTTACGCTCAGAACAATGCTACAAGATTCAATATCACGCAGTTGATCAACTCTATGATCTATGTTTGTGAAATCACGGATCTTCCGTCACTAGCAGAGGATTCTTCCATGCAAAGTAAGTTACTGACGTCCTGGGCTTAGGATGACACGTTGAAACAAATAACTGGCCTTAATAAAGTCATCTTCTCGGTTAAATAGAAAGAAGAGAAAAGCAGAGAATGGTGTCTGTCTATCTCATCAATACGTTGTAAAGAATGTAGGTTATCTATTGGCTTCATGAGGCTCGAGGCTTTCAAGCACACCAACCCAACATCGAGGACATTGAGACACGATTGGAATGTTCAACCTAGACTACATAGCAGCCTTTCTAGTGAATAGAATATGTTATGGATTTCTGAACTTATGCCCAAGTATCACCGTGAGTATCAAGGAGATTCACCTGCCTCCAAGACAATATTGAAAAAGGCTGGCTGAGTCTACACGTATTGGAAGCTAAAGTGAGGGGTTGCAGCCTGAATGTGACTGGCCCTGTCGCGAGGCGCGGGCCCGATGCTTGGTCTAGACCAAGGAAATGCTTATATGCAGCGTGGCTATCTAGCTATCTAGTTGGCACCTGAGACAGGCGGCTGCGCATCTAAAGATGATAGGGCAGAGTCCGAAACAGGCATATGCAGCTTTTCGGTGTTTTAAATTCAGCTATTCTATCACAAGCCACTGCGCTCTAGGCTTTCAGCCGCTGCTAGAGAACGCCACCCTAACCCCAACTTGGCTCTAGCGGTGTTCAACTAGACCCTTCCAGGTACAGCCCGCGTATTTTGACCGATATATTGGTTAAAATAGTTCCAAGACATGTGGAGGTTTCTGCAGCATCTGTCTTATTAGGGAAAAGTCTCCGAGACTGGCGCATTGATAATAACTGCATCGTAAGTTTCCTTATTCTTTGGTGTGGGTTGCGTTGTCACCCCGTACGAAGGCTTGCTTTCATGAGCGTTTGGGAGTCATGCCCTATCCGAGCCTGAGACGAGATATTTAAGGACAGTCTGGTCCTCGACTTGGTGGTTTGCATCATTATCTTTGCCAGCAAAACCCGAAAATTCTTTAAGAGAACTCACTCTGGAGAAAACAAAGCAACGCCATCATGGACAATCTCAACAAAGCTCATGATAAGGGAGTTGTCATCGGTCTTCATGAAGTTGCCGGTGTACAAGAACGACTCGACATCGACGTGATGTTGTCGACGCAGTCGGATACCTTCAACTTGTTTCTCATTGCCCTGATGGAACTCCAGGGCAAAGCTGTAGACTGGAAAGTCGATATTGGTTATTCCTTCACATCAAAGGACATCATGTCTTGGTTCCAGATCGCGGGTAAATTCATTCACCTACTCACGGACACACTTATGGCTGATCACTATTAGGTATACATGGGCTGCCAGCGGATGTTTGGGATGGGGAAAAGGAACGTGGGAAGAAGCCCGAAGACACCGTTGAGAATGGTGACGGTGGTTACTGTGCCCACGGCACCCCTACCTTCTCGCCTTGGCATCGGCCCTACCTTGCCATGCTTGAGGTAAGATATACAATGGATTCGCCTATGAAGGAGTTGTACTAACTCTTCCGGGGACATAGCAAACTCTGTTCCGCCAAGTCGACAATGTGGCTCAGCGGTTCTCCAGGTCTTCCAAAGTTTCGGAAGAAGATAAGAAAAAATATATCGCCGCTGCCAAGAAGTTTCGCCTTCCGTACTGGGACTATTATCGTCCCAGAGATTACACCGTCACGATCCCAGGAGTCGTAGATGGCAACAAGACGACATCTCCGTATGATTACCATGCACCAAAGATCTTTACACTGAAGAAGGTCATGGTCAAGGTTCTCCCTGACAACGAGCTCAAGGCCATGGACAATCCGTTCTTCAACTACCAGTTTGAGTCTGCCGACTCTGCTAGGATTCAATGGGAATTTTCTGATCTTGATGTGAGTTCAATGGTCATGAACAAAAAGTATTGTTCTCACTTACGCGTCATAGACAACCCTGGCCCATGCCAAAGATTTCACCTTTCGCCACGGAGGATCCGACCCAGCTAATGTTGCATCCATGAATACAGTTCTGAACAAGATTCGTGAGGATGAGATGCGGTGCAGTCTTGCCATGATTGAGTCCGGAGTCTACAGTAACTTCCAAGCGTTCTCAACCGATGGTGTCAACATGCACCAGAAGTTCAAGTATCTGAAAGACAAGAGAGAGATCCTGAGAACGAACACGGGATCGATCGAAGGTCTTCATAACGACTACCACGTGTTCATAGGTGGTTTCCAAGGAACTCGCGGTAACATCAAATCCACCAGTGGACATATGAGCTGCGTCCCTGTGGCGGCGTTCGACCCCATCTTCTGGATCCACCATTGGTGAGTGGGACCAAGTACGGCACAAGCAGCAAATCTGATTACTCATACATGATTATAGTCAAATCGATAGAATACTTGCCGTCTGGCAGGCTGCCAATGGTAAAGAACACTGGTTCAACGAGTTGAAAGATGAGAATGAAAAAGCTAAGGCCGGTTCAAACCTGTACCCGTTCCGAAAGTGGCCTTTGACCGAGGACAAGGCAGAAAGATACTGGACTCCTGATCGGGCATGGGACACTCAAGCTTTTGGATATGCTTATCCGGAAACAGCTGGGGAAAAGGCCGGGGATCAAGTCCGTAACGAATTTGCGCGAAAGTACGGCTGGAGCCGAAGACTCGACGTCAACCAAGACTTTGGGGCTCCCCCGGCAGATATGCTGCCTTTGGACCTCTCCAAAGCTCAAGTCTTCGATTACAGATCCGATGTTTCTCCTGGAGATGTCTTGAAACCTCTCATTCCTCCGAGCTTCCAGAAGAGGACTGGACAGGAAGTGCTGGCAGCCGCAACCCCGACCTCTAAGATCTCGCAAGAATGGTACATCGATGTCGTTGTCGAGAGGTAAGCAAGCCCAAAGTCTTCTACTAAGAAGCATAGACTAATAAGTAACAAGAATGGCCATGAATGGATCCTACACCATTTTCTACATCATCGGTGAGGTTGATGGCGAGTCTGGCCTCGAGTGGTCTTCCCTCCCCGGCTTTGTTGGTGTTTCCCATATCTTCACCTCGCGCACTGAGACTTGCAATAACTGCGCACGCCAAGAGGATGAAGTCCAGCTCGTTACAAGCACGACTCCAATTACTTCTCTATTGCTTGACTACGCAAACTCTGGGAAATTAGGGAGTATGAGTCCTGAGGACGTTGAACCATTCCTCGTTAAGAATTTGAAGTGGCGAGTTCAAACTGTGAGTATCCGTCATGACTACTATTACGATGCAATATGACTGACTCTGATCACAGGTCGGTGGTGAAGTCATTGATCCTAGGGACCTGGACAGCAAACACACTATGAAGCTTGGTATCAGTCGGAAGACGGCACCTATGCCTGGACAGACTGGGGATATTGACTATTCCTTCCACCCTCATGTTATTCAGAAAATTATTGATAACGCTTCGCCCAAGATGACGCTCTTGTCTGTTCAGTAAGGACAAAACCGACGACGTCAATCTTTCACCATTACACTTATTTGGGGCAGAGGTTGTGTTTTCTCTTGGTAAATACCGTTACAGTTTGTTTTATCCACAGAAAGTCTATGTGTTTCCTGTAGACTTACTATAGATTGGGAAATCGATCGTACTGGAATTATAGTCTCTTTACTTCTTCAGCGTTTGGTACGTCTCTGTGTCCACCCGTTCCGATGATTCCGGTACCAAAGCATCTTGAACCAAAGTCAGTAAAGACTTCTCGAAGACTCACAAAGGTCAAATCCATCGGTGTATCGGAAAATCTGGCTACCTAGAATAGACCCAGTATTATTCTTGCGATCAGCAAACCAGAAAAGATTAGCTAGATGAGGAGGCCAACTCTTGTAGTCCGGGTATTGGCATTTGGGACGCCCTCGGGTGTTGGTAGCATTGAAGAAGCGGACAGAAGTTCCCTCAAGTGGAAGCGAGACAGGGAAGGGATCAGATTCATTCCTGTCTGATTTGGGGATGCAAACTATTTGGGTAAGGTGCTTTAGTGTATGAGAGCCGGAGGTTTGGTCCATGTTTTGGTGCTGCTCCTGAGATAGCCACTGGGTCGCTGGCCACACCTCGGCAAGGATTTAACCAATCATTCTACAATCATCGTCTTGTCTAGACCAATCATACAGCATCATTGTTTCAGGTCTTGAATTACTCGCCGAAGCAGGGCGACATTATTCTTGGCCTACCGGAATAGCTGAGCATAGTGAGTAGAGTGAGGATAGCTCAAGAAGTCTTCAAAGAGTTCCAAGCATATCATTCAGGTTTTAATGTCGAGATCTCCTTGAAAATACCTTATGATAACATCTACTTATGTGATAATGTGATCTTGTGTAGAGAAGGCGAGGATGCTCTATTAGGTGCGGAATACGCCATCAAGGTGAAGGTCGCGTCATAATCGATGTCCTGTTGTCCGAAGCCTTGAGCGACGGCGATGCCCTTTCTTCTCGCGATATTTCCGTTCTCATCCCTCACGTATTTCAATAACCATTTTCCAGTGACGAGGTTTCTTCCGTGAAGAATGGCAGATGTTGACACTAAATAGATGCATTTAATATAGACTAAATGCTTGCTTGGGTCGATTTTGTTCAGACTGAACTGCTCAGGAGCGTGCTTGGGTCTGTAGGCTCTAAGTTGTCATGTTCCGACAACATCAGGATCAGCTGGAAACGGTATTTCCTCGTGGAATAAGAGATGCGAAGCGATCAACTTTCTCTTCTTTGGGACTCCAGCGATGGTACAGACGATTCCCATGATAACTAAAGAAAATATCTTCATTCCTAGCTACGAGCGGGGAATTCTCTGATTTGACGCATGTCTCAGGTTTCATGTTCGCGAAACCGTGACAATTAGCAATACACATCTTGTTATTCCCAGGAAGGTGGCTATTATAAAGTAATTCAAGAGCATTCTTCCAGCCATAACGACTGATGCCGTGATATTCGAGACACACATTTATAAGGAGTAATTCCCCTCAAAGCTCGGGAGAAACATCAACTCTGATCATCATTCCGCGATCTCTCTCCCACACCACGTGGCGCGATATTTGAACGCCGCCATAAGGTGGAGTGGCGATGATACAAATGGCCTTCTTGCAGCTATGTTTGTAGTGTACCATTTCAAAATTTCTTTTTCCCCATGAAACAGGAAATCTGTAGGTACTGAGAAGTCCGTCCTCGTTATCCGTTCGTCGATAAGAATCTCCACAGCTGAAGAGGTTTCTCCTTTGCTTCGCATGAGTGAAATAAGATTCACTCGTAATCTACCATTGTTCCCGAGAAGCACAATGTGGTAGCCATCAGGAGTACGTGACAAGTCGGAGTGCATACGAAATAGGGACTTTGTCGCTTTTCCCCTCGAACTTTTAGGAGTTCATTGAGCGTCTCTCGAGACTTCATAGGAATAATAGGTTTATTTAATAGGATACGTAGGAGAAAGGTCTCTTTTTGTAGCTTTTGGAAGTTTTTGTTCCACTATTTCGTAGGTGCTATGTACAATTCTACTATGCCACAATTTGGATTCTCCTACTTCTCATGAAGTTAGCATAGCTTTGCGATCTCTGCGATCTCTAACGGCTTCCCCTACGGCCTGAGGAAGGACTTCACTAGCCGTGACGTGGGGTGTAGTGACGATAGTTCCTGTGCGATTGCAAATGTCGTTGTTCTGGACGTAACATTCTGCTGAACATGGCTTTTCACCACTGGAAATGTTGAGTAGAAAGTCATTGACCAAGACTATGTGAGTCGGCGAGTTTACATTGGCCTCTTTGCCGTTGTAAGGTCTAGCAAAGGCAGATCTCACCGCGGCGCAGTGTACGGTGCTGCCTTCGATCACGACCGAGACAGTCTCTCCGACAGTAGTCCAGTTGCCTTCACGGCGTCATTTTAGATCATTGATGACGTGAAGATCAACCCTACGTCTCAGAGCCAGCGATATTACTCTGAATGGGCTTTTGAGTCAATCGAGTGACTGTTACTAATGTGTTTGTGGTATGGAGTACGAAAGTGACAGCACAGATTGTTTCTTCCTCTTCCAGAGCATCACCAGTGAAAACCGACAGCAACATGATCCCTTGCAAGTACCTCGTGTATACCTTTTCAAGAGTATTAATTGTCGCGATGCCTGCTTGATAGGATAATAAATCGCATTCACGAAGAGGGGTATGATCCCGAACTTCAGTGGGAGTGAAATGACATTGGTGAGCGTTCTTCTTCTTTTCGTGCTTGACAAAGTTTCATGACGGCGGTGATGCTTGATGTGACTTTCCTGTCTAGGTCAGTGACAACCGTAGTCCGAGACGTTCTTCTGCCGCTTGGGTCGTTTCTAATTGTTGTTGCCGCTAGGCTGAGAGTTCTGAGATGTATTATTGTTCTTCTTTCCCCTTAAATAAGTCTTGGAGTCACGTTTGTTTTTTCATGAGAGGCGATTTGACTTTTTGACGAGGTCACCTCAGAGTTATTATAACAATCCTCTAATGGAAGCCACTCTCTGGGCGAAGCGAACACGTCCCACTCGGTTCTCGATCCCGTTTCAAACGCGTGAGCTCGACTTCTGTCCTTCTATATTGTAAGGAATAGGGCCACTTACAATCACATGTCCTTTGATCAGAGGAGAAAAGCTGTTGACTTAACATATCGTGCTTTGAGCTTCTTTGCATTTCAACTAGAGAAGGTCCAATTAAATATTCGCCTTATTCTGAAAACAGGACTGCCGAATCTCTTACACAAGACTTTCCAAGTCTTTATTATATCATTAAGCTAAGAAAATAATTTAGCGATCGGGCTATTGACGATGGCTTACATCTATACCACGAGCTTGCTTACTGTTATCCAAACACTGCAATCAGAGGGGGAAGCTAGGGTACGTAGTTCCTAAGCATCTCATTGCTTCTGGGTCGTCAGATACTATTCTTCAATAGTCGAAGCTTCGGATCCTTGGGACATATATCTTAACCTCTTTGTCTGTGATGCCGGTTGGAGTGGTCTCAGTTTGCATCAGCTTGGAGTCTTCTCTATCACCGACGGACAGGCCAGTCTCAACAGCTAACGACATGACAGTAATCTTGAAACACAGCTAACAGCACGGTGAAAGAAGAGACTGGGCACTACTTCAAGATTTGGCGAAATTATTGGTCGAAAAGCATGATAGTCAGCCTCATAATCTAGTCTTCCAACAAGAAACACCTAACATAAAAAAAATGGAGCTAGCGGCAGTAGGGACTAACTCCGGTGACGGAGAAAGCTGGCGGATCCAATCCATAACTGTGAAGGAAGTGGGTGTGAGAGCTGTTGCTTGATTTTTCATGTTGTGATCAAGTTGAGTTCTGACAAAGTCGATCATTTGAAGTGCAAATGAGTTTCTATTGTGAGAAAGAGGAATTGATAGGGAAAAGAGGAAGGAGCTTGTTTACAAGGCAAGAGCACAGGATCAAACGTTCTTCCTATACAAGCGCGACCTGCTTTCATCAGTACTTATGACATTTGGTTTTGGGTTTGTGCGTGTTTCCATCATCTTTCATGTTGAGCAACGATGTTGATACTTCTAAGGTTTAGGAACTCAGCCACCAACTACTTTTCTGGCTAAATATGCTTATCTTAAGAACGAGGTGAGTGAGGTTGTTGTTTACCAGGACGTCATGAAAATCTATTCGCGTACTCGATTCATCTTTCACTAGTCCTTGAACAGTTCTTTCTGAAGTCTACGTTCTCGTAGACATACAGGATAGCAGTGCACTGAGATTGCGCGTGTTTATGTGAATGTCGTAAAGTCTCACTGACACGGGAAGATATGTTAGGGGCTGGATCTACCCTGATGTAGCAAGGGAGTCCTGAGTATAGGACACTGTATGTAACCTCATAGACATTTAAGACATTCGGAAGATACACGAGATAGATGAACTGGTTAATGGGTCTGTAGAAGAAGTCAAATCGATCCAAACCATCCGCTGTACGCCTTGATCTCGTAACGTCATTTCATGAGCGTCGAGTCATAGATTAGAGACATAGGTGCCAGTTCCAAGCCAAAACCGGTGACAGATGGGGGCGCAAAGGGGCGTCGGTACGTCGAGACATCAATGTAGTTCTATAAGGGGTAGTCCTGGGAGAGAGGAGAATAAAGCGGAGGTGGAGGAGATGGTTGGCTACAATCGTCAACCTGTTTCCCTTGGCATGGACTCGGGAATTTGGGGCGAGGCTTCAGACACCTGGCTCAAACAGAACTTTGTTAGTGATGTGATCACGCGTGAGTTGAAATTTAAACCAAGGCTTTATCTACGAATATTGGCGCTTTAACATGAAGCGAAGTTTGTCTTTCAGTCGCTATTGATGCTTAAGTCTTAGTGCTGACACTAATCTTGTTGAAGTGAAGATGAAGCATGCGACGGATCGGCTTCCCAACACCTAGCTTAGTGATAGCGCCAGAGATCCAACGGACATAAGTGTCGAAGAACTGCGGGGCATCAATATGCGGGACAGAATGAAAGAAGGGAAGACATGTAGCACCTAAGATACAGCTGAAGTCACTATAACATATAATTAAGAACACTGTGGAAGCCAAACCCCCCTGGTCAGAGGTGATCCTGGATCTGGGTAGCATTGTCAGTCCTAGTTGGCGAGGAACTTCATCGGATGGCGTCTTCAACCAGGAAGATTTGCAAGCTCGCGGGGACCGAAGGAGAACACTATATCCTTTCAGCTTCACCCTCACCAAGGCATCGGTTGCGGAGAGTGAGAGGGACCTAGAGGTCAAAGGTTGCAGCTAACTGCTGTAAACCGAACATAATCAGATACTTCGCGGTTTATCCAAGGGTTCCTGAGTTCAGTGAAGGACAAACAGCACGACACCGACGCTATTCCTCGATATAAGCAGGCAGAAGGTTTCTTGGCTGCGAATCGAAGGACCAGTGCAAGTTGGTGGCTCAGCGTCCTCGCGATGTCTGCGGATATCGCGAACCTTTGATGTTAGAAGCCGTGATTTTGAGAACGGAAACATGCCGGAGAGGAAATAACCTCTAGGTTCGTGTGCGATAGAAATAATTGGTGAGCCAATTCCACAGGTGAACCCGATTCTGGCCAAGACAAAGAGCTGATGTGGCGCCCCTCAAAGTGTCTTCACATCATCTAAACTTCTATGATTGTAAATGGAAAGAGTGTTTTGGTATGTTTCAAAGGGTGTTGGGTAGTAGCGTACAATTGCTATAAGAGGGTGAAGAGAGTGAAGTTCCATTCGGCCATTACGACGGCGGTGGTCTCAAGGGCAAGTTTGTATGTAGCGGCAGTACTCTGATAGCAAGGATGGAGGGTCAAGGTGAATGGGAGAAGCTTTCACCCCAAGGAGGGCTTGCTAGGCCGGCACGACGGTTTTCACACGTAGCAAGGTTGAAGAGACATTCAAACCTTTATCAAGTCGACCAGGGTGGCTTGTCTCCTTGAGATCATGAAAGGTTTTGCTGGACAGGTTGACAAAGTGGTTGTTGATGCTTGGGTTGTTTCAGAGTCTACATTAGATCTTCGAGTGAACTTCAGGTGTGATTCTGAGCAGAACGCGTCATCGACGAATTGTGAATATGTCCTCCCGCTCATGAAACCGTACTTAGGGTGAGAACATAACCATGAGCCAAGAAACACGCCCTATAGCTGATGAGAAGGCTCTATTCTGAAGCTGCATGGGGAGATGAAACAATTAGTTTAATATATCGAGATAAGGCATATGAGATATGTAGACGGTTAAGCTGTTAGTGATTAGTTGGCGGCCAACCGACTTTGCTGCCTTAAGGAGCAGCAGCAGTAGGAGGACATAGAGTAACTGGGCCGATGGATCGGTGATAAAGTTGAGTGAGTTTTTGGAAGATGAAGTTCAGGATAAACACCATACGAGGATATATGGTACGCTTTTGTTGGGTGTCGGTCATCACTTTGGCTTAACAAGGCAAGAGACCGGTTTCATCACTTATCCTCGAACATGGTCCAGTTCTGGGCATGTTGAACACAGTCAACGTTGAATTTGCGTGTTTTTAGAAATGTATTATTGCTGGCCCAAGCTCCTATCTCGCCTTATTGCCCCTTATCAATCGTCCCCAGCATCACCTGTTCGTAAGGCTCCAGCAATAGTGATAACTATTAACGCCCGTATAACGTACTGGCCCATGTCGATTCTGTTGTAGTGTCAAGAGCTTGAACGATTAAGCCTGAATTTCATCGCTGGGAAATTGAAACCCCGACATGATGTTTTAGCGTTCGACCCGAATCTCTCCTCACTCAAGACGACTAACAGACTCAGACCTGCAGCAGGGAAGCAAGTCCTCTAGAGGAACCAGCAGTACCGATTAAGGCTCAGGATTATGAGTGATTGCAACATCTCATAATGTTAAGTTTCAACTGGCTTTGTCTTGACTTACAAACAGGGTTTTGCAATTCTAAAATCCTAGAAAAAGACTACTTAGACCCTGCCGAATCTTGATCAAAGTCTACGCGTCAGTCTTCCCAAAGTATATCACTGTTCGATAACTGCAATTATACGACTCCGCGGTGACTATGGACGCCCTTCTAGTATCACTTATAATACGAAAAGGGCCGAAATTAGTCCATGAAAGGCTTATAGTCGCGCAAACCACTGTGACTGTGACTGTGATGTGGAGCTGAATAACGACTAGGAAATTCCATTTTTGTAGACCATAAAGTTATGCGGGCTTCTCCATTGAATCTCCAATCCGTGATCCAGTCCGCGTTGATGGCTTTATCTTGATGCCGCACTTGCATAGAATCCTGCCGCCATCCGTCGACAGTACCTGTACAACCACTTAAGAGATTACTGCGAAGCACTCCTTATGTGTTTGCAATCGCATTGACACATGTAGGTATGCGAGAACATAGGTTTGAGCGGTTCCTACCTTTCAGAGTAGACTCAACTCCTCTGGCCTGACGATCATTCTCAACATTTGCTGTGACATAGCATTGCAATTTGTACAACGCCGAACTATAACGCTAGGTAAATTTAGGCGCTCGATCGGATATAGTCTGATGAAAGCCCACACTTTGAATGACATACGCCATATCAACGACCTGTTCTAGCCCACGGTCACTATTTCATTATCATCTCCAAATCCCTCTAGCCCACGTTTCTCGCCCCCTTCGAGGTTCTCGATGGTATGTCCCACTATATCGGCCCTCACTTCACCGCCTAGTTACATGCTGCTCATACATTGTTGCCTTTCTAGTTCATATGCAACTCTTGAAACCTCTTTAAGAAAATGGTATTCTCCTTAGTAATAGAACTTCTTATAGAGTCTAAACTCTAGTAAACTATCTCCTTTGGAATTGGAGATTTAGAGCTTATCTATACTAGTTAAGAATGAAATAAAGTAACTTGTCGTGATCCTGGCGGTCTATTATATATACTAAGGCGAGATTATGCTGAAAATAATCTAGATATTAGATAGCATCGCAGGTAGTCGCATAGTCCTTTCGAAGTCAGATATTAACCCGCGAGGCGTCGTAATATATGCGCGGCATTAGTAAAAGCTAATAATCGCGTTCTCTGCTATCATTTTGATTAATGCAGATATTATCGATCTAGGGAGGTGAATATATCTGCTCCTCACGAACCTGTCGCAGGGCTTCGTAGAGATTTCATCGAACGATGACAATTTCTCCATCACATGAACTGTGGTATTTGACAACATCGTACTTTCGGTGTAGGGATGTCGCTTATGAACTGGGCATCCTCATGTATACGAAAGAGCGACAAATGTTGGCTTCAGTGAAAGATCAAGAGTCCTCACACTTGCCTCGATAGCGACACCGCTTCCACCAGGGTGGAGAGTGATGAGCCGGAGAGAATCTGAAGGTAGCAGAGAATGATTCTTATACATTGTATGAAAAATTAATATTATCAAAAAGTAGAATCCTTGATTGAATATTCATGCAGGATAATGCTGAAGTATTTATATGGCCCGCTTGCAGTCGGCATTGCGGGTGCCCTGTTATGTATGATCTGAGGCCAGCTTGTGGCTTGGCCTGATTTCTATGGCCATTTCGTACCACAGAGTGCCCGCCCATGATGATCCATACGCACCATGAGCTGTCAGGCTCCAATAACATCTCGCCGTCAGGATCCAATATCTTTTAAGGATTGACTTTTCAAGCAACGCGGGGAGGGTCGTTTCATCACCACAAACGTGACAAGGACAATCGCGTAGTACGCAGGCAGATTTTGAGTCTGATTCTAAGGCGTCTTCCAAGGCATCTTCTGGGATGCATATTCAGGTAGATGTTGTGGCTGACGTTGGGACTGATTGTTCAGGACGTCAGCGATCACTGCAAGCCACCCCTCAGGGCAAGACCATTGGATAGGCTGGCTAGGCACTCTTCCCCGCCTTATAGGTGACATATCAAGCCATGCCGCCTGGTTTTGTCCTATTCTGCTCCACATGGCTAAGTTTGCCTAAGCTCGTCTCAAGGGTACCCGTCTGCCTATTGAACGCCTCGCTTGCTATGTTGGTTCGCCTGAGGTCAGGGACCCTGAGAGGATGACCTACGTTATCTTATCTCCGGGGAAAGAGAAAACTGCATCGATCCATTTCCGTTTTTGGCTCTGGAGAACACTTGTCAAAGACCCCATTGACGGCTTGGTCGAGTCCTGGATGCAAGGAATATTGGACTTCGGTTGCGCTTGATCGGCAGGCGGGTGTGGAGGTAGGCGACCCCGAGAGCAGGGAAGCGTTTGTTCAGCTTGGCCGGTCACTAGCTGATGCGCGACGGGGGTAAGGCGCAACCGTCTTGGAGGAAGATGTATACGGAGTACTATGGAGGAAGAAATCGTGGTGGTGCAGTGAGGGGAGAAACTGCCCACTCAGCCGCAAGCGCGACCGGATTTGGAATCGTTGGCCGTCGTGATCTTGTCTCAGCTCAAGGTGACCCTGAAGGTTGCACCAGTAGATAACTGAGTCACTTAGCCCACACACTTTATCAGAGCAAATCGTGCTAGGGCAAACCGGCTCGGCTAGCGCTGATCGTTTAGAGCCAACTCGATAGTATGTGTTCAGTCACTCTCGAAGCAAAAGAAATATATATTTAAAAAGTGGCGCCCCATCATAGGTGTTGCTTGTAACCGAGCTTCGAGACTCATGAGTTGCTTGTATACCGACAGCTGCCAAAACGGATAAAACCGACAGGATGCGGTGCTTTCTTGGCCAACGTTACCGGAAATGCATTGACACGTTGCAGCCAAATGCTTAAAGCTGCAGCGACACTAAAATGGTCATGCCGTCCGAACAGCGCCTTGCTTGGGCCGACAGAGGTGGCTTACTGGGGGGCTGCGGGGGTACGGGTCGGCCATGCTACGTTTAAGGCAGGCCCGAGTGGTGGTCAACGATTGAAAGGCCCTCTTTGTTTCACTGAAAGGCGTGCATTATGACGAGACATTGAATCCGGGAGGGGAGACCATTTTGCAGCCTCACAGGTCTTGCTGTTGTGGATTATTATTGTGGATCATTCTCCTGTGAGGCCAGACGGCGAGTGGGGCGGGGCTTAGGTTACAGTGCCCGAGATTACTGAATTACAAACTGTCCTCAGTAATGAACAAGCGTGGCTTGGCGTGTTCACTTCTCACCGTTGGCAGCTCATGATTGACTGCTTAACATGCGAATATGCCTTATCACATTTTGGCCTAGAAATCAGATCAAGCTATGGGCAGTGTCAGGTATTTACTGTCCTCCCACGCCTTATCTCCCTTCGTGTCACCTTCGATTCTCATCACTCTTGATCCAACATGGGGGAACCGTTTTCAATCTCCACTGGCATTGCCGGTCTTATTTCTCTGGGTCTCACCCTAGGCAATGGCCTTCATACGTACTTCAGCGCTATCAAAGACAGACACGACGATATAGAGAAAGCGCAGCAGGAACTAAGGTCCCTCCAATTCAACATTTATATCCTTCGGTCAAATCAATCCAAAATCGGTTGTCGTCACGGTCTGGCGGCTGATGGGCTAACTCTAGGAGTCTCCGTCTGCGAAGCGCAGCTCAGGTCCCTAGAGGTTCTGCTCAACGAGCTAACGAGCAATGAAGGGTCCACAGCTTTGAAGGAGACATTGCGAAAGCAAAAGATGATTGCCCGATATCCTTTCGACCAGAAGAGGCTACGGCAATTGAAGGACGAGCTTTCGAGAGCAAATGCAATTTTGAACAACTTTCTCAATACTCTTATTCTGTGAGTGACTCAAATACAACAGTCATCAAGTCCATACTGAAGATAGACAGCGGGGCCGTTCTTGATATATCCAAAGACGTGGGGACTCTGAAAGCATTTTCAGAAGCATGGGGTACCAGTGCCCAGACCATATCTGAAGTGATGGCTGCCCAGCTTCACATTGTCGCACACGAAGAGGAACGCAGTACCATGGATATCATCTCACACCCAGTCAGAATTGGAAATCGACTTCCCACACCGAGTAATGATAGCACCAACTTGCAACAAACTGGATTGAACAACTCAGAGATAGAGCTTGTGTCCAGAAGCAGCCAACAGATATTCGAGCAGTTCAAGAGAGCTCACTCCCAGCCTGACTATGTTCTAAACGCCGAGTGGGAGACAAGGCTCTGCCGCAATCTAGCTGCATCGGCATGTACTTGCGGGATTTCGGCGAATAATACCAGTCGAGTCTCCCGATTTTGGAGGGGACATATTATCTGCAAGCGTGGAGATACCAAAGGATATCATTATCCTGGATGTCCATTCTTTGAAACATCTCGGAGAGAATCATCCAGAGTTCTCTTGAGACTTTCATGGCTTCTATCTACTTGTTCAAAGGCGTTTGTCGTCTCCCTCTCCCAAGGGTACCCCAGTGGCTACTATGGGGTTTCCTTCAACATACGGTCTTGCCACGTAGTAGAGAGCAGCCCCGCCTTTGACCTTTTCTCTTGCGACCGCTATGACGAGGTTTCTCGCACTTGCTGCAAAGTGTTTCATGACTACTACACAGAGTATGGCGTGGAAAATATGGCTGAAAGCTTGATCCAACAGCTAAGGGTTATTTATAATTCTGGCCAGTCATCACCCTTCGATATAGACAAGGACGGCAATACTATTGCTCACAAATGTGTAGAAGTAAGTATTATCCCTTTTCATGGTAGCTTCCGCGCAAACTAAGCAAAATTATTTGAGTAGGCTTGTCAATGGTATCTTACTTGGAGAGGCGACGACCAGACAGACGAAGTTAAGATGAATGTTGTTTGCAAACTTCTGTCATATATGTTTCATATAGGCGTCCCTGTTAGTGCCTTCAATTTCGAACAAGGGTAAGCAATCTGCTCGTTCCATGGACGGAAATAATTAACATCTGCTAGGAGCGTTCTTGATGTTGCGGCAGACCCACATGGCTTATGGATGCTCCCCAGGCTTCATGGTCTGATCGTCGATCGTGATCGTGGACATGACTTCACTGAGATCGCTCATCGGCAGCCAAGCCAGCGGTTCGATTTTTCTGATTACGACCGGTTGATCAAACCGTTGGATATGTTCAACAGGTACCCCGAAGTGTCAGAAGGTAATTTTTATTATAATATTTCTTTTACGGCGGACGATTGACTCAATGATGCAGACCTTGGCTTTTCGGACCTTTTTATGACTGTTATAAAAAAAGACATATGGAAACTAAGA
This sequence comes from Fusarium sp. MBC 119, assembly GCA_030411635.1. Taxonomy (NCBI): domain Eukaryota; kingdom Fungi; phylum Ascomycota; class Sordariomycetes; order Hypocreales; family Nectriaceae; genus Fusarium; species Fusarium sp. MBC 119. The sequence goes on along the minus strand of JAPERM010000420.1, from coordinate 23,353 downwards.
GACATATTGAAAAGCAGAGCTATCGCTTCAATTATCTTACAAAAGGATCTCTACGAACGCAATGTACTACATGTTAGTATCGACTGGCCAGCAGGACTAGAAAGTCTGCTTGAACACAAAACTGTCGTACGTCCCTTGATGACCGCTACTTCATCACTCGGTTTCAGCCCACTTGATGATGCTCTCCGCTACAGCAGACTTCAGTGTACTGCTCCGGACCAGTGGACTGTCTGTCACGAATGCGCTTGTTTTATCCCTGCCCAGCTACTCCTGGAATCCGATTGCAGCGTCACTATAGGCTCGGGCCGACCTGGAGTCCTAAAGAAGTGCTCTTTGAGAACTCGGATGCTGTTCTTCCAGCATATGAAGGATCGGCGCCAAAGATTGCGGCAACTTGCCATCAAAGTCCTACCTAGCACTTTCTTGGAGCGTTACGAAATAGATACCCAATCTTTACCTGACGCGACTGCGATGGTTTTGTGGGATGAGCTACAGAAAAAGAAAGACGAATCTCGTCGACTAGTATATGGTTTTCTCGACAGCCTCGAGCCGCATTGCAGATTCAATAGAAGCGATTCCATGAGTTTTTTTCAGCAGCCTCATCACCTGAGAGTTGCTTTACTGGCATGCGATTACGGTTTCCGGCCTAGAGACGAACCTGGAGTTCCGACATTCCTATCAAGACACCTCCAATACCGCTGTCGCAAAATCGAAGAATATATCGCCTATCTTGATTGGTTACTTCAGCACAACCTAAGACTAGAACTTGACCTAGGACCTTTTCGGCTCTCCGCCTTGCATCGTTTGGCAACTCTCCTAGGACAAAGGATCCAAGGCTTGACCAGGAGAGCGGGAGTTTTCCCTGCTTCAATACTTAGGAAGACCCGTGTCTTATTCTCAACATTGTGCAGCGATGAATCGCAATCGAACGTGCCATGCCCCTGTAACTCTGGGGTCTTCAACCGTCCACTCTCGAATCTGATTTCAGGGATGGCGGCAGATTCCTGGTTCGCAGACCCTGAACGCTTCTGGCAAAATATCCAAGGAACCATTGACGAAGTTGTGTTGATGCTTGACCTAATAGAAAACTCAAATTATGGTCCGGGAACACTTTACTTATTCAAGAGTACGGTTCATATTCTCACAATGACAGCTTTAGGGATCAGACATTTACCGATTTGCTACATCGTAGATTCAGACCCCGAGGAGTTTGAAGAACTCGACCGTACGGAGTATAGACAAGAATGGACCGAAATGCTTGATGAAGACCAATGGCTCATCGATCGACTGCATGCTCTGGATGAGGAATTTAGCACGGCCTTTGAAAATGAGAATGTTTCTATTGCGGACTTTCTTCGGGACTACTGGCTGAAAAGAATGGAAGAAGTTACTAAGGGCTTATGTAAGCCCTTGAATAATGAAGATAGATGCAAATTACGTGCAATCGGGGTAGTGTTAGATGAAGAGAACACTACGAACTATTATTAGGCTGAGAGGAGAGGTATTAAGCTTAGGAATTCATAGTCTTTTTCATGAATTAGCTTATCTTAACCAACTTGAATTAAGTATGAATAACTCTGACTTCCAGGCTAGACTCTTTCCTATCAGAGCTTGGGCTCAGCCTTTCAGCCTTGGAAGGCGAAGTGTGTTTATGCAAGCAGGGTTGATACCCAATCAGATTGAAGTTTAATTTTATGCTTCAGGGTTAATCTACGTAGTCCCCAAAACCTAGCTCTTCTGATCTTATTCCTTCTCTCTTTGTTCCCACCACCCCACCATGTGGTTGCGATGCCAGAATTTTCGCCTATAGTCGCCGTCGTTTATTGTAGTGTAAGGTGGCCAACTCTTTCATCAGTGGGATATACCTTTTAATATTGAAGAAGGTAGAGGGGCCGGGCTAAAAAGGTCGTAATGAACTGTGGATGGTGAACTAATAGCGATGGCGATGGCTTTCATCAAACCGGTATCGCTGGATGTCAAACTCATAACATGCTTACAAAGATACCTGGTGATTTCGCAGTCGATCGTTTCCGACCTCAAGGGTGTTTCAATGGCTGGTCTTAAGCAGTTCACCATACCTGAGGACAGGTTAAAAGTCAAGGAACATGTCGAAGAGCACGTGAAAGCTAGCTATCGCTGCATATAAGTTCTTCCATTTGTGACGTTGTCAGCTTATCGCTAGCGTGGCCAATCGCTCACGTGTATCCCTTATGAGCAGTGAGTCGATATCAAATCAATAAATCTTAGGCATAAGACCATCTGAGACATGAACCTCCCCAGAAGAAGCTATACATTAAGTAGCTTATTGAGAGTGTATGCAAAGGTCATGGATGTGATTTTCGATCAGTATGGGTCTTTTAAACTTTTGGCAATCCACTTGATTGAAATGCCCTATAGCAACATGCGTCAGTCTCAAGACTCAAATCAGCGTAGACGCACAGATGAATCGTGAGCGTATATCTAGGAGACTACGCCAGACGCAGGAGAAGATTCAGGCTGTGGCAATGCGAAAGTGGAGGATGGTACCAAAGTTGAAGACTTGCATCAGTGATCTCCTATATAACCAGTCTTGCGGTGTAGATAGTGCGGGGACGGTGTTGTAAGTAGGATGTACTGCATGGGCATGAGTATGCGCGTCGTTCCAGATCCGGGATAGGCTGGAAATTCAGAGGATGGCAAACTTTGTTGGGATATGCTCTTAGCGCTTAATTCAGTGGAAAGTTTGCTTAGAATCGAGACCTGAATATGATTGCGTTTTAGGTATCTAAGTACTATTAGAAAGGTGAGGGCCAATGGGCGTGGAGTCATCCTCCGAGAGCTTCATGGATAGTCCAAGTAATTTCATAAGGCCAGTCAAGTCCGCATTGATAAACACAGGATGAAGCTACTTCCTATTAGAAAACTTCCCAGAATGTTCCATGGAATTCCTGAGCGCTTACTTATCCTAAGAAGCGGAGAGATCACAAAGGCAAAACCGATAGTACCGTTGATTGAATGCAAGCAATCATACAAGTTTAAATACACAGTGATACCAGGTGAATACTGCTTTCTGGTATTCCATGATTGATGTAACAGTGGTTTTCCATGTCGTAAAGTCAAGCTTCGCATAAGCCTCAATCTATAGAAAATAAAGCTCCATGTCGGTAACGTTATTCTATTTAGACTATGATGTCTATGGATTCAAAGCTGACGGCAGTGAGTTGATAAATAGATATACAATATAAGAGATTCCTCCATTGACCATCAGTCACCAAGAGCCTTCCCATGACCCTATCAAGCAGGAAGTGGAAGCCGGCCTTCCACGCCGTTGTTCGACCCTATCTTACTGATAGTCATAGTTTGCAATGCCTTTTAATTCGAGCCTAAGAGTTGTCACCTTGAATTTTTTACTTTCGTGGCATCCGAGTCTGGAGCTCGTAATTGAGATTGCCTGCAACACACATGCAGTATCTTAGGTTTGCTTGAGCACATGGTCTTTTCTTTTTCAGCGATCAGGCCACCTACACAAACATAGCCACTTTCTCAACCTCATCTTGTCGCACTCGAATCGCCGTTCAACTGGAAATCACCAACACTATGTCCTCGCAAGCTATTAATCACATTCTTCCGCCAAGCACCTCAGGCTGAGAGATTCCTATTTTATATCGCAACAGGTTGATGGATCGTGTTGGCTAATTATATTAAACAATTCGACAACCTCTGGCCCTGGGACAATGTTTTAGATCGCTCCTGTTTTCTTTACGAACTGAAAGGCAGCACCATCACATACTTCCAGATCGCAAGCCTACCACATGAGTCATTAACCCACTCAAAGATCTTTCTTGCCTTTCCAACCATACATCAAAGATGAAAGCCTTCAAATTCGAGGATATACGTGCTGCTTTCTTGACGCGGTTACAAGAAAGGAATATAACATGGCTAGCTCGCTTTGTAATTGCGCCAACAACCGCCCACCAGGTCAACATCAACTTCGCCGAAACTGTTAGGTACGTTCTTTCCTGTTGACTGGAATGATTTAACACGAGATCAGCAGTGTTCTCTTTATATCACTACCCGGACTGGCCAACGAAAACATCAAGTCAGTTGCAACGACAGACACTTCGGCCGGGCCAGCTACCAAGCCAGCCTCCAAGAGCCGTCTTCCTCGTGCCGCCAAGGACACAAGCGACCCACAGAAGAGCCTAACGAAACAACGCCACCAAAGTCAATTAACCGGAAGCCCACACGAGATCATTCGAAACTGGCCTAGAGAACTCGATACAAGTCAGCGTGGATAACGAATCCGAGGTCTGTAGTACGCAAGGAGCTGCGATGCCCCCGTCCCGTGCTATACTACCGCCGTCCCAACAAGACCCAGAAACCACAACGGACTCTGTTTTCACTGAATTTGCAAAATAAATCCGAACCCTAGGAAAGCAGCTGGTTCAGGATGAAACTCAGTCAGTGCCTATAGAAAATGTTGTCGACATAATCAAGGCACAAGGGACCGATGACCTTTTCTGGCAGTTCAGGAGTGATATACAACATCATGTCCGACATCACCGGCGACTAGGATTGTATGGCTCTCATCGCAAGACATGACTGCGTGCTGGCGAGCAAAACAAGGAATGTGTCAGAGCCACAGGAGGCCGTGTTGTCCGACAGAGCGGCCCATAGTCAAGAAATGAGAAATTTCGACGGAGCTTGGGAGACATTCCAAACTTAAAGACGACATGGACGAAGCCAAATTCTATCATGGGTAGTCGGAGAGTAAGCTCCGATAAAAGAGGGTTGGTTTGATAATCAACCAAGACGACCGGAAGGCATTCTAGTTCGTTGAAACTCGGAGTTTCGGCATCTTGAATGCGTATGGATCTTACGACCCAACTCTTTTCTTTAGCATATGAGATGAATTTGGTGGACTCTCCCGACTAAATGGTGCCCCATGATACCATGATGTGATATGAGCGATGTGAATTTTAGTGTGAGTAATGATAGGAGTTAAAGACTTTGCGACCCATTGCGTTTAAGCTACTATGTCATGAACCTTGTGTATTATTGACTTATGATCCCCCTTAAACCTTGCGAATTTCCCCGAAACCTTTAGTTGACTTACGCTATTTAATAGATTAATCTTTATCCCTAATAATATAAGTACAGTCCTATGAGTCGCCCTTTGACTTATTATTCAGCTCTTTATAGCTATTTTAACCTTTCTAGCTATATTAATCTTTCTAGCTCCTCTAGCCTTTCTAGCTCCTTCTTTAATTTTTATTATAAATCTACTAATACTACTATCTAAGCTATATTTTTCTTTAATTTTATAATAATCTTATCTTATTAAGGGTAGCTCTTATTAATAAGGGCTTTAAGCTTATTTTTTTCCTTATAGATAAAATTCTTAATGTCTCTTAGTTAGTTAATTTTATAGAGGAAGATATTATAGCTAAAGTCTATTAGCTTAATAAAAACTAGGTTATCTAATTAATTAGGATTTTATTTATTAGCTTTATTAAGATTTTTAAAGCTATTTTAATAACTAAGCTGCTATATTTATAAGGGGCTAAGGTTATTAAAGTGTATATAGGAGTGTGCGCCTTAATTAGCCTTGTTAGCGATAGTTTAGATCAGTAGAGATATTATTATAATCTTATATGTGTGTATATATAAGAGAGAGAGATATTATTAGTATAGATTATCTTATAGGAGGAAGAGTAGGTAGCTTTTTATAATTATTATAGGAGAGATTTAGAGTTATAATATAAGAAGAAGCTTTAAAAGCTTAAATTAGGTTATAGCGGGAGTATAGAGTATTATACTTAAATTGTGGAAATACTGTGTTTTTTATTATAGTTAAAGCATATCTTCTGGCAAGGTAGCACTATCATATAGAGAGTATAACCACTAGATTTGTTAAGTGAGTGAAAAGGATCCAGGGATTTGCCCAAGACTTACACTTTGAAGCGTACCTGAGGGCTGAGAACCGGAGCTTTGCTAAGCTTCTCGGTATATTGATCGATGAAGGGCTTGAGAAGTCCCATCTACTTGTCTCGGTTCGCCGGCCAGTCAAAAGCATGGGAGAAATGCTTATCAATAGACTCGTCCGCCCCTTCCGGACGAGTTCACTTCCAGAGCTCTGCCAAGTTGATTCCTACACGCTTGGTTGCAAGAAAGTCTTCTACTAGGGTGATGAACGTTTCAAAGACTTGCTGGCTAGCCTTATCTTTGGTCGGCCAACAATCGGTTGGGTGAATGAGGTTCGTCGGTTTCTGCTAGGGAAGTGGTGTTAGTGGCACGGCATAACTGTGTCGCCTGTTGGGTGGTACATGTTTACCTCGTAGACCCTGTCATCTTTACCTTTTGCGCCATACAACGCACGAGAAAGACCACGGTATTCTAATGCGGTGCGGGCGAATCCACCAATCGTGTTCCAGCTGCTGGGACGAGCTTGGTCCGCCGCGCAGCTCATGGAGCTAAGAACGAAGGCAATCACGAACTCTAAGGCACAAGGCCAGTAGTGCTGATGGCCTCGAGTGAAGGGCGCATTTCAAATATACCCTGTGCGGCGGATGGTGATCTAATGCTTCCGAGGGCGGTATTGTGGATCAGAATTGGTATTGAAGTGAATGTCAGCCAAATACTTACTGTCAGTACCCAAAGAGTAGTCAAGCCACTCATGCGTGAATATAGCAGATGCGCTGCCGGCACTACTTCCACTGGGCGTCAGGTAACCATCACCTCGTGGGTTCCAACGCCCATAGTAATCAACCCAATCGCGGGCCACTCCGAATCTGCAAACTGCGTCGTCTTGAGCTTTCCTATTGAAGGTTTGCTCTACAACTTCTAAATGCAAAGAAGCCGGCTTCAATAATAACAAAGAACACAGTTTTTTCCCCCTCTCAGCGGTATTATAACCCAATGCCCACATAAGTGCCTTTCAAGCTGCAGCGCAGCAAGGTTAGTACCGTGTATGACTTCTTCTTCTGAATATAAAAGCCTGCTCTTCCTCCCTTGGGGCAATCCAGCTCAACAACAAAGATCACACCAAAGTCAAGATGGCGACGTCAACTTGAGCTTTCCGACGACAACAAACCCAAGATCAATCAGACCCTGCATCCGATGATCTTGGTACCTTGACGGTAACTAACTGAGACGACGAGCATGATAGGAGGATGTTTTCATGTCCGCCTCCGAAACTAGACATTCAAATGCTCTTTTCATCTGAGAGCAGTATAGAAGAATTGGAACCTGTGATTCTCCACGAAAGTTCAGAAACGTTTCTTGAGTTATTGGTTCAATTTAATGTTCAACTCGGTGATGGGAGCTTGTAAATATAGAGGTCCGTCCTTGTCAAACAACAAACTGGTCCAGGACACCTAACAGGGCCCTCAAGAACTCCGGCCAACACTCCAAACTCTGATAATGGGCCGTCGCAAGGTGTATAAGTGCGGAGGTGGCACTCGTGCTATTACGACAACATTTCCAAGTCCAACAAACCCAACAGCGGCGACGTCTGTATTACTTACCCATGCCAGTATTGATTTGTTGAACAATACTGCATGAAATTCTCAAGGGCAGTGGAAGATAATGCGTTGATACGGGATGAGAAATAAAGCAAATTTACGAACTGCGGGAGAGCCAACGGACCGGAAAGCTAGGCTGCCGAGGAATGCATTAGTAAGTTGGGATAAGACAGGTTGCTACACGACACGAGCTGACACTGAATCAATTGTGGAACAATTACTCTGTGGGAAGAAGGGACTTTGAGCCCTGAACATTCACAGATAGTGCATCTTTCACATCTCTCTTAAATCCGACAACGCTTCATTTACATTTATGTAATTTGTCAACTTACTTAGTTGGATGTTTCACAAAAGAGAAGTCTGTTAATTATATATTATTTTAATTATAACCACAGTGTTATATCGGTCCATCTTGAGTTAATACAAAGGAAATAAGTGAGCGGTAAGTATCGGGTATCGACTGTGTCAAAAAGCAAGTTGAAAAACGCCATTCTCCAAGGAAATATAAACCACGCCTCCTCATGAGTAATAAGCTCGTGAGGCACCAGAGTTCCCACGCAACGGTCCCTTCCTCCTTCGCATTCTTGTCTTTCTTTCCATATCCCTCTCTTAGTTACCTCTTTTACGAAGATTCTTGCTTGTTCTCACCCTCCTCCTTCGCCAATTGCTCCTCAAGCTTCTTCTTCATAGCAAGATTCCTCTCCCGTTTCTTTCCCTCCGCCTTCTGTCTTCGAGCCTCCTGTTTATCACCGATCAAGTAAGGGAAAGCTTTGATAACCAAATATAGTCCCACAAAAGCAAGCTTGAAGTGTAAGAAAGCCTCTTTGAAGTTCTCCTTTGTTTCGGTGAAGTTGGCGCGTGCAAGAGCAGCCTTCTTCTTGGTGCGATAGGCCTTCTCGGCTCTTGAGGCTCTATTGAATTGCTCTGAGGCTTGTTTACGGTTTGTCATGAGCATGTTCTCGGTACCGGAGGTGCCAGGGCGAGTTTGCTCTTCCGAGCTTGCGTCGGCCTCGGTTTCTGTTTTTTTCGATTTTGACTTTGACTTGGCGGCCATGGCGGAGAACATTAATCTTTTTCTTATAGATAGAATGTTAAGTCGATAATAATTGGCTGATGTGTAGCGTGATGTAAAGAATGGCTGCTGGGCGCGAGGCAGACCGCATGGAAAGAGAAGTAACGTCGGATGAAACACAAGGATCGCAGTGGTTTAAGTATTGCAGCACGATCATGAGTCACTTCACTCACCAGGGCCCATGTTTACTCCATTAACTGATTTATGTTTTAGTCTATGTGACTTTACCATTCATGCAAAGACCTACAGCTTACCAGAAGGAAGAAAAACTTAACCCTGGTTGTTTAATGCGCTTGCTATTGTTGCATAAGGATCTAATCAAACTATCGTAAACACGTGGTTCCATCGGGATGTGACGCATAAGTATGTCGTGCACGGATGCAGATGCCGTCAATGCCAACGAAACAAACAATTAAAGACAGCTTAGCGCGAAGGCTAGAAGAAAGAGTTGCCATAAACAACAATACGAAACAAAATTTGAAAAGATATCTAATATGGAGGTCATCTCCTTTTTACATGGAGATTTATCATCCACTTTTTTCCCTGGTCGGGTACCCATTATCCGCTACATAACTAGTTAGCAAAGAAAACACAATAAAAGGACCTTGCAGGTCTTTATTCTCAATTCATCTTCATTAGTTTAATAGCTCGAGTCTTGTTTCAAGCCTACTAGACCTCTTTAGAGAGCAAGGCGTGGGTAGCAAATAACCAAATATGACTTACTCCAGCCATTCCTAAATTTATCCACAAGTTTGCGTACAATCTGCACAGGTCGAATAATTGAATCCACAAACATAGGCCCTGAGCTTGTGACTAGACTATATGCCGCTGCCTCCTATGTTGGCCATCGGTGGACATCAGATCCCAAACCGTATGTCTGCAAAAGGCGCATGGAGTGCTCCAAAGCACGCAAGTGGCAGGGCCGAAAGGTTTAGTAGTGATTCTATCGAACTGTGAACTATCAATCTTATGCAGCATTTACCATAAACTAAAGACATTACTCGTTGCATTCCCAATATCGTTAGCCACATCCTCGATTCCATGTGCCACATCATTCGCAGCATTGTCAAAATCACTTCCTACGTCGTTTATCGCGTTTACTATATCACTCCCAACGTGGCCAATATCACTCATCGCATCATCGACAGCATTCCCAACATCAATCGCTGCATGACCAAAAGCACTTTCCACGTCGCTTACCGCGTGCCCAACGTCACTCATTGCATCGTCCACGGCCTCCTCTATTTCATTAGCAACCTCTTCTACTGCATTTCCGAAGTCTTCTGCCGTTTGACCAACTGCGTTGCCAACGTCGTCAGCTACTTCGCCAAGTGCTTCGACGGCTTCGGCTGCTCTAACGACTATAGCCTCGGCGGCGTCCTCCACAAACTCAACGACATCTTCAGCGCACTTAACGAGTGTAGCTCCAATCTCGTTGAGGAACTCGATAGCTGCATTCTTGATCCTCTCTCACGACTCAAGGAAGATACCCTTGACGAACCTAACAAGGTTGAAGTCAGGCTTCCACTCCAGCTTAATGTCAAAGTCCACTCCGACCAGTCTGCCACTGACCGAAACAGACATTGACGGACCATCTTTCTCAAAACTGGCCATCGATCCAGAAAACTCAATTTTTCGTATATTGACCAGATCTCCTGTGGCACTGGCAATCCAGTTGCCGATGTTACAACTGGCCATTAGAATATCATCGGCAAAGCTGCTGGCATTCTCCTACAAGAGGTCGCAAGCCTAACGAGCCACCTCCACTTCAGCCGACTCAGCTTCAGTAGCAATCAGCGCCTTTTCCAGCTTCCCTACAGCCAGGAACTCAGCACAGCTGTTCAGTCCTTTGTAAGCAGCCCCCGCACCCGAGAGCATGCCGCGAGTCGTAACCTCCCCTGTGATGATCGTGGCCTTTGCTTCAGTAGAAGCCTTCAGCCAGGTGATGATCTCTCAGCTTCATATAGCACGCGACTGGCGCGACGAATGAGGTCCTCTTGTGGTGAACGAGCCTCATCCAAGACCTTCCGGGCGGTACTCACGGCCGTTGCATGGGACTCTGGAAGGGTCATCACAACTGCCTCATCTGTTTCAATGGAATTTCTGCCAACCATGAAATCAGTTCCTTGGACCAAAATTTCTACTGTGTGGACAAGGTGCTGTGCGACTTGTAGTACAGAAACAGCAGGTGTCAGCGCTGCTTCTTTTGCGACTTTCTCTGCGGCGACAACTGCCATATCAAGTAACAGGGTCTCATTGACACGACGTCCAATACCCATCAAGTAATCATTCAGCGACTGGACTATCTCCTTGACTGTTTCAAGTTCCGGCGTGCGGACTCCAGGTCTTCTTCTGTATGGCCAAATGATGACTCGAAATCTTTCCTCTTTTAGTGCGAATTGTCTTGAGCCTAGCGGACGGCCTCATCACTGTCGTGCCCTTAGTGGTGTAGATTAGATTCCGCGTCCCATATCACTAAAGCTGCGTCGTACCAAACCTGTTCCAAGTTCGCTTTTGCTGCTGCCACGGCGCTAGAAAATGTCTGTTGAGTCGAGCGGACCTTGTCTCTCAATTCATTCAGATAGCTTTATGCCCTATCCTTGGCCCCCTCTCACTCCTTTGTAACAGCTGCTTGCTTCTGCACCCATGCATTTCTAGCTCCTTGCAGTTTGTATATTTCGCCCCATCTTACAATCTAGAATAGTCCTATCACAACCCTGAGTAGGCTCAGCCACGCCCTGTCTCGACATCACACGACACATTTTTCCAAAATAGTATTGACATTTCTCTCCACCTGCCTCAGTTTACATGACGTTATTGATCTGAGGCTCAGCTTGATCAAGAAAGATAATTCGAAAGATCGGATCTGAGTTGTTGCATTGCTCCATTTCCACCCTACCTACAATTCGATTAACCCCGGCCAAGTCTATTTAAAGAGCACTTCTTACGGTAGGTGCATCTCGTTACAATTTGGCCCCCAAATATTGTGGCTCATGCATCTTGATAATGCGACCTTACCAATCGCGTTATTAGACAAACGCTTCAGTCCCACCTTTGGTGCCGGCTAAGCCGGAGCCTTGTCTCCAGCTACTGAGGGGGCCAAAACAGGGTTGAGGTATAATAATGTTGACATGTCAACCATCGTTTCACCTCAAGAAACTTTGTTCTTACTCTGATCTGCGTAGCAAAGCCTTACTTTCGTCTCCGTAGGCATCATGGTGGAGTGGCGTTTCAAAACCATCGGCAACATCACCGCCGAAAAAAGGTTACTCGGTACCGCCATCCCACCAGAATGGCAAATGTGGGAAGAGGCCTACTTCAAGCGCGTGTCTAGAACACTTGAAGACCCCAACCACATCGCAACGCTGATCGAGGATGGATGCGATAATGGTGATTCAGAACAGTTAAACTGCACCAAAACATGCGGCAGCGCCGAGTACATGTTCAAGTCCCCCCAAAACCTGTGGAACTGCATGACTCTCTCGACTGTGGCCATGAAGGTGGTTCCAGATCCAACTAATGACACTGTCAATCGTGACAGTGAGAGTGAGATGAAAGGGAGATTCCATTTGGAATCGCTGCACGACTTTCAATACCCGTTTGGAAAGGTTCGCGAATGCTTGTGGCAATCTTGCTCGGATTCTAAATACGGGACATGCACGCCAGGTCTTGTCGACTATCAATGTAATCTTATCAACCAGTTCACGGTTGAAGAGTTTGGCAATGTTCTTTCAACAAGCTACTGTAGGAATGCAGATCCGGGTATAGACTCTGACTTGGTTGGACAAGGAGTGAGTAACTTGACGTTTCTTACACCACAATCGCAGTTCCCAACAAATGCTCTAACATACATGGATGAGCAGGTCCTCATAGCGTACATCATCCAGCACCTTCTCGTCTTATTTTTCGGTCTTTCTTTTGGCTTGACCTGCAAATGGACAAGAGGAAACATCTGGGAACCCCTGGGACAAGTCTGGAGCAAAGGTAGCTGGTCGGCACTTGGCTCCAGGAGACAAAATGCCTATGGGCTAAACAAGTGGCTTATCCAAATTCGCAGCCAATTCCCTAGCGCGATAATTTCGACTTTGGTCGATCTTCAAGAAGCACAGGCTTTGTTCACAGCAACCATCTCCGTTGCCGCAATTGTTGCATTCCATGGCTACCTGGGCTTGGCCAACATTGTTTCCATCTCTTCTTACGTCCTGAACAATGAGATCGCTCTTGGAGTGATGATTATCGGCATGAGCCCCCTCTTCTTATTACAACTTGGTCTCGATGCGTCAGGCAATGCATCCAAGTATACACTCATCTTCGTCTTTCTCAACTGGTTTTTAATCCTACTCAAGTGGATTCTTCGAAAGGCGCAGGGAGCTTCCAAATTCGAAGCGCACCTGAAAGACTTGTCATCGGTTTCGGCATGTGGTGACAATCCCGGTGCCATGTCATACTGCATGAACTATGGTATAACGACGGGCCTTATTTACACCAAGCCCAGTCTCATTCTGATCCATGTATTGATTGCCATGCTCGCGGTATATTGGGCATTAAGATATCTAGTCGCTCTCGGCAGTGATTCGGCAGGGAACTATTCCCGGGGCACCAGCTCATACTGGGCGCGCACAAAGTCGGGCATCATTCGCCTGGCGCAAATCCTCGATAGCTCCCCCCTTTTGAAGATTTTGGTTGCTCTGATGGCAGTCTTGTCAGTCGTGGCAATGATTCTAGGTCTTACTGACCTATTTATGCTTCATCGAAAATTGCACATTCTATATACGCCTGAAGGTGGACTACCCTGGTCGTTTGGACAGCTCACTGCTGTGGCAGTCTGGTTTCCAGTTGTCTTCAAATTTCTTTACTACTGTGAGTTTCTTTCATCTATACCTTACTACGCGCGTGCAGGTTCTGACTTTCTCTAAATAGGCGGAGTTGAAGACGGAGTCCAGGCGCGCATCGATAAGGACGAATATGTCGTGTCGCGGCGCGAAACGACAATTTCAGAATCTCAGAGTTTCAAAGAACCTTCTTCAGAGGTTGATTCCTTGATTAAGTCCGTCGACACAAGTGACATAGTTGCGATGGAGCTGATTCGAGGACGACCTCAGTAGACGACTCTACTGAAAACCGATATATGAGACCGCGTCTGGGCTTGAACGCTGATGTCGAGACTCCATGAGGCATGCTTTCTTCCACATGTTGGGTTCATATATGCCACTTATGAATTGGTATATCGGTTCAATGGCCCCTGAGACCTACATGATGCAACTCTTATAGAGAATGGCCTAAGCCTTTAATTACCGCGAACTAGCTTAAAGCTCTAGAGACAATTACAAGCTGAAAGAACTTCTTGATCTAGCTACTAAAGCCTTTAATGCCAAGTAAAGCGCAAAGATTAAAGCCAACAACTTCTCGTAATATTATTCAATAGCCTGATTGCTTCTCCTACCCGAAAAAACGTTTGTAACATTCTTTCCTCCATGATTTCCGTCCAGTGTGGTCGGTTGAAAGTATTATTCCAACTTGAGATGTTACCCATACTCCTTACATGATCCGTGTCGAAATCTTTCCACACCTCCTCCAGCAGTATCAGGCTCCTTTCAAATATTTGATCAAGTCCAAAAGAAGAAATATTGGCCTGTAATCTCTGCCGTACAAAGTCTCGGACCTTGTTAGTCTCTTGAGGCCGGATCGACGTTAAGAACGTTATCCTATCCAGAGTCTCAAGCCGGCTGTTTTCACCATCAACAGTCAGGTGGTGGGGCTCAGAAGCAGAATATAAAACACTCCCACTGATGATGAGAGCAAGAGTCTGATATATACTCCAACTATTCTGCACTCGAAGCTCACTTGCGAAGCTGACGACGAGAAGTGAAAGATCACGTATTCGTCGCTTAGCCTCGACGTTACTTGCTAAGCTTGAATTGTTCGTAGGACTCGCATACGAAGCGGAGGTTGTGGCTGTAAAGTTTCGATATAGCTCCAGTAGTACCGTAAATCTGTACATCTCAGCGAATGACCTCATCTCCGCAACAGCAATGGATCCTGGCAGATGTGATTGGATGGAATCGTCGCCAGGTAAAGTGAAATCCAACATAGACCTTTCCAGGAAAGACGCGGTTTCCAGAAGTTCCGACTTGAGTGACTTGTAGCATTCACGATCTGTCCAACCAAACTTTTCGAGGCGCGTGAGCTCTCTCTTTTGGCGTACGCAAATACCAACCTGACCAAGGATAATGAATATGGGGGTGGATAACCCAGTGAAAGAATGGGGATAGACCTTTTTGGGATGATGAGAGAATGGCGTGAGATAGTCCAAGACACTCAGCGGCTGGTCGATGACGAATGCCAGGCAAGACTCCCAATACGCCATAGCTCCTATCAAGAAATTCGTTTCCGTGTCTGAGAGAGCCTCCAAGTAGTCACCATTGTTTTCAGCTTCAATCCTACTAATCAGCCGCTGACACATCTTTCGGGCCCCGAAAAGCATGTGGGAGGCCAAGATTCGAAGGTTCAAACCAAGGCTACGAAGGAATTGTTAATAGTCGACACCCAGCAGCTACCTCGGCAAAGCAGCTAGATTTAGGAAAGGAGAAAAGTGCCCTAGTCAGACTGATAAGACATACCGCGGTAAGTCCGAGAAGCAGAGACGCTAGCAATGCTTCTTTAAGCGGATGTGTGCCTGTAGGCGAAGACTGCGGAGATTCGGCATCAACATCCAACTGTGATATAGCCAGCGACAAACTGCCGATTGCAGCAGAATGATATTCTAGACACACAGGCAGCATCCCATCGTCTTTTCGAAAGCAGTGAATCGCCGAGATGCACACTATACATCGGAAGATGAGCTGCGAGGTATCGATGAAGCGTTGTATCATGAGCTTGAACGAACGGGCGGCGTCTTCGGAGGTTGAGTGAATGATGCAGATGTTGGCGAAGAAGTACTGCAACAGACGTTTCGAATTCCAGTCGGCTGAAATGGTTTGCTTCACATGCGTTTCATCTTGTACTGAATGGCTTTCATCAATGGGCCTTTGAGCTTCAATGCTGGTATTCCCCGGGGAAAGAATGCGAGGTGTCGCGACTGAACCATCAGCTTCCACATGAAGAGTGTCTTGATTAAGATCCTCGAAGCTAGGGATCTGACCGCTGTCACTAGGCTCAAGTTCTTGACTCAGAAGCCAGTCTTGAAAGCTTTCACGGAATGCTTCAGAAGATAGATCGGAAATGAGATCTTGTTCGTACGGAGTGGCAGATGTAGACCCCAATAGAGGTTCTTGGGCTTGATAGCTTGGTTCAGCCACTGCAGTAGATGGGGACTCGTCGCTTGAACGTGAGACATCTAATCGTGCAATTGTGTTTGGAATCTATTCTTTAATATTAGTATCAGCTCTAATTTGAGCCTATCCTTCGCGCGCTCTGGGCGTCAGGGTCAACGCACCTCTCCGGAAGGTGATGGCTGGGTCTGAATTGGCCGGTTCGGTTCGGAAACCTCGTGTTTTGCGCTCCATTTAAGTGGTTTTTCGTAGCCGGGACATTGCAGCCGCCGTTTGAAGCACTGGGAACATGACGGCCTAGCTTCATCACACTTGACTTTCTTGCTGAAGTTAGGATGTAAACCGTCATGAGGAAGGGCTAAAGGAGCTTACTCGCTGACGACATTTTAAGCATCCGCCTTGAACGCAAATATGTTAGTAATACGTTACATTCAGGATACCACGTTGAAATTATCCAACCTTTTGACCGCTTCCGCTTTTCCATGATATGTTTCGACTTCTATCTGAGGGTGGCTTCCAGAGGCCGTAGGAATGTCAAAAGACAGCTTACCGCTGCACGTTGGGAGAATTCTCTCAGTGGGTCATTTGAGCGAGAATCAACACCAATGATTGGTTGATTGTGCCTTGCATACGTCAGAGGCTTACAGACTGTCAGCTGTAACAGATGGCACCATAAACGTCGAAAGAGACTCAAAGACTGGACCTTGTCCAAGGCTTAGCTTTATCAATCGGAGCAATGAATTGTGGATTTCAGGCAAATAAGAGGGTGTATCATCTATCTACAAACTAAGGTCTAGAATGCGTTGACTCAAGTGAGCCTGACCTCCATCGGAAAGAATACTTCCTATTCGCCAATCTGCCAGGTCACAGCAACCTCAGTCGACTTCCCTCCATTAAACCCGCCTTCTTCGTAAGGACAACAGCTCAAGGCTACAACGCAATCCATCTCGGCCTGGAACTTGATATAGTCCCCGGGCTTACTAGAGTCCATCCACCCTTTCATGGTGTAGTAAGGCGTGTTTTGGAAAGTGTTGAAAGGGTCGTGGACCTGGAACCACTCAAATTTGGCATCTTTGTCTCCATTGTCACGAAGATAGGTGGTCATGGCTTCGGCAAAATTGCTTGCACAGCTCCTGTGCTCCGGCTTTCCGATTCGAGCATACAGACCTGGGTTGCAAGCCATGTATTGCATGTCGTGGACTTTGACTGTGTCTTCAACCACTTGGAACATCTCGCGGGCGTGGTTGGAGTAGAGATACTGGCCAACAGATGGTGGGGCTTGACTGCCGAGGAACCACCTGGTGTAGGATGTTGAAAAGTGCTCACACTCAGTATCGGCAGAGAAAGGAGCGCACCAGGCCATCATATCGACAACCTGTTGCCCATGTAAATCAGTTATGACTAATTGAGATCCAGCTTTGATAGGAAAGGCGAATCCGCGACCAGCTGGGACAATGTGTAATTGGGTTGCACCCTTGAGGGTACTTGCGACTCGTGCTGCCATGGTTGACGTGGCGGAATGTAATTTCGTTTAAGTGCTTATAAAGGAAGGTCAATATAATGCGAAGAGCTCCAATGATGGATTGATAAACTGACAAGAAGATGGGATCACTCAGACAGTTATAGAGTATATATATATATAGGTGCGTATACTAGGTCTGGTGTCTGTACTGTCAGCCAATCGGCATACATGGTTTCTCACTAAAGTCTTCCAAAAGAGAAAGTATTAGCCGAATCGTTCTATAACACTGTGGGGAATTACTAAGATGAGAGAAAATAGCATTAGCGATAAGAATATCTCGAAGAAAAGAAACTAACAATAACTTAATAAATTTAAACCCCTATTTCAGAGAATACATCTAGCTTAGGTATTATACCGTATGGGATTTGTTATAGAATGCCTCGACAATGCCAGTCCAATGTCAAAACTGACCCGGTTTCACTCTCGACAATGTAAAGTATTTCCATGCCCTCTCCTCCCCAAGTCAGATTCGTCGTTCCTGAGCCAGATACTTTCGTCGAGATAGCTGCACGAGGTATACCGTTCTTATGGTGTACATAAACAGTACCAAGTGTGGAGTGGGCAACAAAAAGATTGCCCTCCTCGTCCATCAAGAGACCATCAGGCCCTCCGACACCGCAGTAGCTCGAGAACCGGCCTGTCCTCTGCACACTGCTATCTGGATATAACGGGGCTAGCCAAACGCTATTGTCCCTCTTCATAGCAACAAAGAGATTTTTCTCCTCGGCGTCTAGAACCAGGCCGTTGGGTGATGGACAGTTGCGAAGGAGCACCTCGGCGCGATGATCGCCGGAGTCCGTGTTGAAACCAGAGCTAATGCGGTACACTCGACCTTTAGGGTCTTGTAGGCCACTCATCCCTTGATCCGTAAAGATAATGCTGCCATCACGGGCAACCACCAAGTCATTGGGACCCTTCAGCCGTTCGCCGTTAAAACGATCCATGACAGTAGTCAAGGTCTTGGTATCCAGATCGAGAGCAAGTATACCCTGTTTGAAATCTGCGATGAGGAGTTTTTGTCGTTTCTCATTCCATGCTAAGCCATTTGGCTCGCCCTCGTATTGTATGACAAGATCCCATTCTTTGGTGGTGAGGTTGACGGCAAAGATTCGACCGTATGGGATATCGGTAAGATACAGCGTGTTTCCTCGAACTATTGGACCTTCAAGAAAAGAATCAAGCAGTCGTCCTCTTTTTTGGTTTGTCGAATGTTCTGAGACAGCAAGCGTGCGATATGTCGATGGAAGGGCGGTTAGGAGCGTTGGCTCAAGGACCGGAGGAGGGGCAAACCAGTTCATCTGGCGGGTTTTGGGTTGCGCCAAGAATGCCAACTATAACGTTAAGATGCTTTACTTGCTAAAGAATATAGTGTAACCTTTGAAGAACGAATGTAAGTAATTGATAATTTTCGAGGCCCCAGATCTTGTCCGGGACGGAGTCCTTCCGTGACGGGTAGCCCCCGCGAGAACAGCCACGGGAAATTACCGCATCACCATCTCAACATCACCATGTTGAGACTTCTCCGCTCCTACACAACGCTTCAGTTTCCCCGCTGCTAGGTATAGATGACTCGTGCACAACCTGGGGCCCCGTGGGGAACTTGTAGTAGACTCGCAAGTTAACCCCACATGGATTTTGTTAATCATCGTTCACTACAGTATGCCAACGCCATTGGTTTGATAAGCTGATATGCTAGTTCAGCCATCCCCAGATCGAACGGATTTCTTCCGTGACCGTTGGGTAATCCCCGAGCCGTGTATATAGGGGGGCGATAGTGTCGGTGTATCTTAACATTTCGCAACAGTTATCTTCTTATTTGTTCTTCACCAACTGGTATCAAGAAAACGCCCTGATCATCATGACTACCATTGAAAAAGACGAGCCATGTCTTCATCTGGAGAACGACGCAGAAGCTCCCAAGGCCAATGTCGAAACCCTCTTGCCCTTCACTGCCGAGGATGAGAAACGCCTGGTGCGAAAGCTTGACAGAACCATCCTTCCATGGATCATACTTCTTTATCTTCTATCCTACATCGATCGAAGCAACACGGGCAATGCCCGCAACATCGGCCTCGAGGAGGACATCGGTCTCAGCAGTGTCCAATACCAGATTGCTTCGGCATCATTCTACATCGGAACTGTCGTATTGGTACCATCGGCGGCCTGATGCTCAAGGTTGTCAAGCCTTCCACATGGCTAGGCATCTGTGCCGTTGGCTGGGGTGCTGTGAGCACCCTGCAGGCTGCGTGCACCAACCCTGGAGGACTTATCGCTGTTCGCTTCTTCCTTGGAGTGTTTGAGGCGTCTTTTGCTCCTGGTTGTGCTCTGTATCTCAGCTTCTGGTACCTAAGTCGTAATTATCGCTACGCATCGCGGCCTACGCGGGGATGAGCGCTTTGAGCGGTGTGTTGTCGGGTGTTATTGCCCACGGTATGGGCCGCGCTCAGGGTATGGCTGTCACTTTATGGCAGGCACTTTTCCTTGTCGAGGGTAAACCCACTGTTGCCGTGGGTATTGTCACTTTCTGGATGCTTCCTGGTCGCCCTGAGTCTGGAAAGTCATTTTGGTTTACAGAGAAAGAACATCAAATCATCTTAAATCGACGCAGCAGGTTCACCAACAACGCCGACACTGGCATTAGCCTGGACCAAGTCAAGGCGTAAGTCGATCTTCTCTCCAGCATGATCATCAAGTACTTTCTCGCTAACAAGATGTTTGACAGAGCGTTCAGAGACTACCGCCTTTATCTTTTCTGTCTTATATACTCAGGTCTCTCACTCTCCCTCGCCGTCGCCGCCGTTTTCCTACCTACGATCGTCAAAGACATGGGGTACCACTCTGTACTGGCAAATCTGATGACAGCTCCTATTTATGGTGTGGCTTATCTCACGTTGCTTGCGACAGCGACTATGTCAGATAGGTACCGGGTCAGGGGCATTCCTATCACCATTGGAGGCTTGATTGCTGGAATTGGATATATCTGTCTTGGAGTCTTGAAAGGCCATACGGCGCGATATGTCACATGCTTTCTCGCAGTCACGGTATGTATATCTTTGAGGAAAGGCAACTTACCATTAGCACCCACTGACCTGTCATGCTTCAGGGAACGTACATGGCATTTCCCATTGTCCTCACCTGGATAACTTCAACCTTTGCCGGTGACACCAAAGCTGGTGTTGGTCTCGGTATCGTCATTGCCGTCACTCATGCTGTCGGCGTTGCTGCGTCCAACATTTACCCCAAGAGTGATGCGCCTTACTATCTTATGGGCAACGCCGTGTCATGTGCTCTTCTTTTCCTAACAGCTTTGAGCGCTGTTGCCATGAGTATCATGCTGTACAAGGAGAACAGTCGACGTGATAGACGGTACGGAAGGCCTGCGGTTGGCGTGCCTATTGATATGGGAGGCGATGCAGACAAAGCCCGAGACTATCGTTACGAGATCTGAACTACGATGCTGTTGTGATAGCATATACTCTTACGAGTGGTGATATTTGAGCAACAGTAGCGATGCCAAGAAGCCGGGAGCCATAGCTTCACAGGGAGGGGAGGCACGCTTCCAGGCATATTAATTTGTACTGCATGCATTGTCTTAACCTATCGCGTTAACTTTCACGTCACAGTTGGCAATGAACATAGCGCAACCTAATCTTCGCACTATTAACGATCTATCTGTCTGATCCATAGTTCTCGTCTTGGGGGCCTGGTACTGGCGTATTATATTGCGAGGCTGAATTGCTACATAGGCCACAAGCTAACTTACGGTCTAGCGGTAGGAGACAAATTACAATCGGTTGCCATCTAACAAGCAGAAGTTTCATTCTCTGAACCATAGTAATCACCAAGATTTGTGTTACAAGGTTATTTGATGCATTTGCCATTCCAAAACTTCGGAAAGCTATGTACCTTCCATCTTCAAGTCTTTATCCACGTTCCTTGCTCAAGTGTCCTTTTAAGAGCTGCTTTGGACGCTCGTACATCCAAGTACAATAGCCATCAGGCGCCAGGCTCCTGAGCGCTACCCAGATGCTTAGACAAAAGACTCTTCTACGTACACATGAGTCATCTACTTGTATTCTGATATGTATTGGCGGCTGCATCGTCAATTGCTCGATTCCGGATGCACTAATCGATGTCACGTGACTCACGTCCGAAATAATCACGCAAACCGGTCTGCGGGTTGACGAGGTAGGTGCCTCAGGCAGCTCAGAAGAAGGTGGGTCATGAGTTATCTTGTGACGCAGCCCCGCACGTGATGACAGCTGAGTTTAGCCAATCGCGCTGCTATATTCAATGACTAAGCTCCGGGCAGCATTGTAGCCTGAATGAGGCCTAAGGCATTCATTCTTTCCTTTAGCTGGCACTTTAAGTGGTCAATGAAATCATTTGTGCCACAGTAAGATAGCAGCGAGAGAAATCCTAACTCTTACTTGTAAAACCGGGAATCTACTAGTCTTATCTATTACTTTACTAATCTACTGTTATTTAATTTATCTCTTCTTAACTAAAGAATATTAATACTACCATAAGGTTTTAATATCTACTCCTAATATATTTCAGTCTTGTATTACTTACCCTAGAGAAGCAGTCAATGAATTCATAGCTAAAATTAGCAGCTCAATAGCGCGATCCGCACATGCTGTGATCCTCAGGTTGAGCCACAAGCAAAGCCACAAGCTCAGCCATGAGAACAGTCAGCAGCACTTCAAAAAACAATGCTTAATAGTACGAAATAGCTTGGTGTAATTGACACCCGTTGCCATCATTCATTCGAACAACGCAATTAGTCCCGATTCCATTTCTCTAGTTTCAACAACTCAGACACCAAGTAGAACTAACAACGACATATCGCTGCAGTTTTTAAGGCGAGGAAGAGGAATCCAAGTATGAAGCGAATACGGCCAAACATGCACATGTTTAATCCCTTGGATTGACTCTACCATCGCGTCCTTGCTATCTTTTTGATACTAGCATGACCTCGTGCTCCGCTTCCAACTTCTGACAAAGAAATGGCTAAGGTTACTTCGATCTCTCGAAAACCCAAATTTCGCATTCAAGCCAAATCCCTTGTGTTGTTGTTGAAAGAAAGTCTGGCACAGGGATTGAAGAGGAGACCCGGGAAGCTTTAGACTAGCTTTGGCCTTCAAGAGTTTGTAGATTGATTTGAGATTATTGGCAACCATCGCTGCAAAAAGCGGCGTACCATGATGTTCATCCTCCAGTTCAAAGCAAGAATGTTGCCTTTGGATGGCTCTCAATAAGGCTCAATAGATTATGCATTGCCAGGATACACAAGAGACTGGCATTGTTTGCGTGACGACACCATGAATAAGTTGCAAATAGGTTATGGCGCTTCATCCATTCAGTCAATCGAAAGGTCCGTAGAAAGCTCCTCTGACTGACACCGCATCCTTCAGCTGAATCCGCATGATGTAGAATGTTTTGTATGACATATTTGAGTTATGGGAACTTTCTATTAACTTTCTAGCAAGCTTTGGATCAGCGGGAATAGTGCCCATATACCCGAGACAGTATTGAGCTTGAATAATAATAAATATACTAGTTATGTAAGAACTTGTAGAATCTCCTATTTAAAGTCACGTCTTGGGTAGAATTATACTACCCTCTCTAGGGGTTCGCTCTGTCTTGAACTTGTCCCACTTCGCATTGTTTGTTCTCTTTTGCCAATTGCTAATAGAAGAAAGCCTTTTCCATAGACGAACATATGCTTCCTAGCACCCCTTGGCGGTGATAGATTATCTTCTTTATGGTGAGCTAGATACCACTATTAATAAACTTTTCTATTACCTTAATCCTTATTATAGCCCCTAAGGTAGCGCCTAATTTCTCAGTTTAGATAACTATAATTAGTATAATAAATGCTGGTATCCTTTTAGTAACAGCTTTTTCCTTACTTATTTAGTTTCTTATTAGAAGTTTAATAAGATAGTAAATAATATACCTTATTATTACTTATCTATTATAT